>VDFB02130852.1:28438-263037 GCA_007258455.2 Sequoia sempervirens
GACGACTTTCTAAAAGATACAATTGCAATGTTCTTTGAAATTTGAACTCTGTTGTAATTTTTCGCTTCAAACCTTCTAAACTCAAATCGAAATCGTTGTTTGGCTCCAAACCAAAGAGGAGCCTCATTTATGGCGGGTTTCTAATTTTTGGGTAACTTTTTGGGGACAAACTCGCATATTGCGAAAGGGTGATTCTATAGCTTTCTGTAACTTGCATGTGTTGTAGAACTTGGGGATTTGAGATCCTCTGCATGTAAGAAGCTCCATTTTCTGAATAATAAAATTATTCTTTTGTTTGTGGGTTATTTTCTAAGTCTCGGGCTGCGCCCTCATCATAAGGTATGCAAAGTTGTAGTAGATTCAGGAAGCACTGCCAATATGGTGTCTAATGAAAAGGTAGATAAACTGAAACTAGAGAAGGTTCCGCATGAAACAACCTACATTAAGGTATCTTGGTTGAATGATGATCAGTCCATTTTAGTTAATGAACAAGACTTGGTTGAGTTTAGTGTTGGTGGCTATAAGGATAAAGTTATTTGTGATTTTTTACCAATGAGTTGTCATTTATTACTTGGGAGACCATGGCAGTTTGATAGACATGCCATTTATGATGGGAGACACAACACATATCAAATTGAGAAGGATGGGAATGCTTTTACATTGACTCCATTGGTTGAAGATGTGAAGGAACAAAGCAAGGAAGCAAAAGTGATAATGTTTGGAAAGAAGGGGTTTGTGAAGATTGAGGAAGACAAAAAGGAAGAGTGTTCAACCACTTCAAGGATTGAGGATTTGAAGAGTGATGCATTGTTGAAGGAAAGAGTTGATAAGATGGTGTTAAATTATGATAAAGAGAAGGTAAAGGATGAATTAGTTGAGGAAGTGCAAGATTGGCATGGAAGGCAAGATAAGATCTTGATTGGGACAATATTTTGTCCTTTGGTTTCAAAGAAGGTTAGTGGTCAGTCATATACTAATAGTACAAAGGTTGGTAAATCTGTCAAAACAATGGTTTGTAAGTCTTATGGTACAAGGGTTCTTGGGGCAGGAAAACTAGTGACAGAGATGAAGGCAAATGGTGAGGTGAGTGATGGTGTTTGGCAAGATCAAAAGAGTGAGTTTGAGTATGTTTCAAGAGTGAAAGAAAGGAAAATCAAAATTAAGGTTGATAGAGGTTAGTTTGTAGGTGTCAAAGCAGGTGTAACTGTTATCACGCGGGACACTCAACCCCTCCCTTCAGACCCATGTGGTCTCTGGCTAACCTCTCTGGTGGCGCCCTCACTAACAGTTCGAGCTTTTGGTGTAGTGGCAGCTAGTATGTGTCAACAACCTAGCGACTCTGCTGGGGAGGGGTTTGATTCCCACCAATGCTCCTTACTCACCTCGTGGTCATTTGTGTCCAATACGGACCTCTCGGCTCGGGGGGGCTAAGTTGTTATCATGCGGGACCCTCAACCCCTCCCTTCAGACCCATGTGGTCTTTGGCTAACCTCTCTGGTGGCGCCCTCACTGACAGTTCGAGCTTTTGGTGTAGTGGCAGTTGGTCTGTGTTAACAGTAACATTAGTTCATGATAAGGGAAAGGTAAGAGAACAATCAACTGATCAGTTTGTAAAGATGAAGCACTATACAAGGGGCACTAAGTTCAAGAATTCCAAGCACAATGAACATATGCATTATTTAGCTCAATGGCAAGGTGTACCTGATGAAAGGAGATTTTCAAATCCAAGAGAAGAAGTGCTCAAGGGTGGACAAGTTGCAGCTCAATTTCCAAGGGACTTGGAACCTTTTCCAGGCCGGGTGTATGGTGTAGGGGCACCATGTTTGTTTAGTTTTACAAATAAGGACTTTTGTAATAGGTTTTAGGAGTTTGAGTCTAATACCATTTAATAAGGTCATAATAGACCATTTAGCATGTATTAGTGGTTCATTTTGATTAATGTGGTCATATTTTGTAATTTTGTCAATTGTTGTCATGTTAAAAGTTGCAAAAATGTAAGTTTAGGAAGACCAGCGGTCATTAGGAGTTCAAATGGTAGTTGAGGTCGATTAGGATGGTAGTTTTGATGTTTTGATGTTTAAAGGCCTCTCACAATTCAAGGTGGCTCTTTGATGTTCAATTTTGGTGGAAGAAAACAAATAAAACTCTATTTTTGTGTTATTTTTAGTGAATTCTACTGCTCTCAGGAAATGTACACTTTTGTACGTGCTCCATTTGCTATGAATTGATCTAGAATTTGTAGGGTAGAGAATATACTTCATTTTTGTTGTGGTTTGATCAAATTCTATAAATATTTGAGCATTTTATAAGCCTTTTGTTGAAACGGGTCTGAAAACCCCAACCTAAGGGTTTGAGAGTAGAAAAAATGTAAAAATCACCCATTCCACCATTGGATTTGTATATAACTGGGTGGAATGGGTTTCTTAGGATAGATTTATATTTTTTTGGGGTTCCAAGAGTAGGGGAGGCGATTTTAGGGCTTTTGTGTGATGCCCTAGTTGGGTTTTCATTGATTTTTGGTGCAAGGTTGATGGCTAAAAGAGGGAATATGCACAAAATGTAGAGTTAAAGGCTAAGTAATGGTGGGAATAGCATAGGAATACCCTAAATAAGATGTTTTAAGTGTTGGTAGAGTGATTGGAGGTGTGGAATTTAGACTTTCAATAATCCCTCATAGGTTCAAGCCTAGAAGGCCAAAAGCAAGGATTTTGCAATTTGAGGCTTTAGTGAGTGTTCCAAATCCTAGAAGTTGTTGATTCCAAGATTTTTAGGCTAGTAAAGGACTTTCAATAGGAATTTAGGGTTGGAAATGTGTTTGAGTGGAGGTTGCTATGGAAAAAAGGGATAATTGTGCCCATGTTCAGCGTACTAGTCCATTTTAGAGGCTGATGTTCCAAAATGAAGGTATGTCCTTTTTAGATATGTTGAAGAACCCCTTAATGGTTATCTAAAATGTTGTTTGGTTTGTGGGTTTGGTGGGTATTTGGGCAGATATGGTCAAGAAGACATTGTTGCAAACCTATAAGGAAAGTTGAGTGATTGTGTGACAAAACACTCTAGTTAGGGCTTTGCTGATAAAATAGTTGTTTGGAACAAATTGAACTGTGATTGTAAGAGTATTTTGCTCCCTACTCTACATCAAGGTTGAGGGTTGAGGTTTTAGGGTAGAGAGTTTAAGGGTTGAGGGTATAGGGTTGAGGGATTATGGTTGAGGGTTTAGGGTATTGGGTAGAGGGTAGAGGGTACTATCAACTTTCAGACCCATTTCCTCCATGATCTTGACTGGAATGATGTTATTTGAGGCCCCAGAATCAATCATACAATTCCTTAGTATCTTTCCATCAATGATCAAACTCAAAAAGAAAGGATTGACCAAACTTGGGTTTGTTGTAATAGTAGTTCCTAAGTAGATCTCAGGGTTTTGACTAACAGTAGCTTCCATTTCAGTGCCTTTTGCTTGACCAGTACTTTTATTAGGTACATTAGCTTCTGCATTATGCTTATTTCCTCCTACAATACTATTGATGACAACCACAATTTTTTTTTTATGATCATCAATCCTCATCATCTCAAGGAGTGGTACTGTAACCCGAATTTGGGACAAGACTTGAAACATATCAATGGGTGAATAACTAGGCATCTTGGTAAATATCATTTCCTGAGGGGCCATTTTTTCAGTTCTCTTGGCAACAACCTCAGAGTTCAACTTTAATTCTTTAGTCTTTGGGTCATGATGTGTGACTTCAGCCCTAGCCTTAACTTTACTACCTTTCTTTGCCCAAATTCTTATTTCTTTTGGCTCTTTAGGCTTGGTTTCCTCATTCTTGTTCTTTACCTCAGCTCCCTTATAATCTGCATTGCCTTCCTTTATGAATAAACCTCTGGAATTTCCTTGATTTCCACTCACCACTTTGTTTGTCAAGTGTAAATCACTTCATGCTTGAGCCCTTGTAGCCAAGACAATTGTATATCTTTCAATCTCCTCATTCAAAGGTCTTCTCAGAGAAAAGTTTGACGTCTCAAGATTGTAGGAAGTATATTCGTCTTCCTTTTCCTCATCTAAAAACACCTGCTAATGGTGTATAATTGGTTGTCTCCTCTGTATA
This sequence comes from Sequoia sempervirens, assembly GCA_007258455.2. Lineage (NCBI taxonomy): Eukaryota > Viridiplantae > Streptophyta > Pinopsida > Cupressales > Cupressaceae > Sequoia > Sequoia sempervirens. Next base: position 32,545 of record VDFB02130852.1, read on the forward strand.
TCCACATCATCTGTGTCAACATCATCACTAGAAGAATAATCACCATACTCCAAATCTAACCTAGTCATGAATACGTTTGTTGATTCGTCTGGATTGTGTGGCGAGTGGGGTTCCCCTTGATCTTGTTGATTTTCTAACATGGATCTAGCTACAACACACTATTGTGATGAGTGAGGCATATCACATACTTCACACCATGGTAAATCTTCAACTACATTAGTGGTATTCTTATGTAGGGGATCGGGTGTAGTTTGATAACCTTTTTAATTATTCTGAATTGGCTTACCATTATGCCAATTAGTGTGATAAGGGAATTCTTGAAGTCTAGGAGGCCTATCATTTCTCTAGAATTGGGGTTTATCATTTTTTGCTTTCTTTTGTAACAGATTGAGAACTTGATCCCATTTATCATCAGGAGTCGTAGCTTTGTTGGACTTCTCATTTTGAGCTTTAGAACTCTTCAGGAGTTTAGGGTCATCTCTCCTTCCCACCTTACCAGAAGCCCTCCTATTATTCTCAATGTTCACAGCCATCTTATATGCTTCAGGTAAAGTTCATGGATTCTTATCCCTAAGTAAGTATCACATCTTAGAATCATAAGCATTGCAATATGTTACCAAACATGCATCAGGGTTAGGTCTCAAGTAAGCGGGTACTCTGTTCATAGACTTTTGAAAACTTGTGTTGAATTCGACAATAGATTCGTTGTGTCCTTTGGAAATGTTATTGAAATCATTCAACCTGAATCTAGGATCATTTTGGTCCCCGTATTGTTTCTTGAAGGTTATGTAGAATGATTCCTTTGATTCAATGCTTCCATCGGGCATACCTCTATACCAATCCCTTGCATCCTCAACCAATGATTGCATAAAATACTTCATTGTTACATCATCTTCCCATAATTCAAAATCCTCAATAAAAATTTGGAAGGCTTTCTGATGATCTTCTCCACTAAGAGCATTATTTCTAGTGAATTTAGGGAGATGTTTTCTGGCATTATTTGGGACAAGATTCGGGTAACCAGGGATGTTGTTGAAACACAATTTCCTATATCGGTCATTATGAGGTGCCCCCCCGGGACACCTATCCCTATTAGTATCCTTTTGAGCGTCACTTTTCTTGCTATCCATTTGATCATGTTCCTTACCCTTCCCATTTCCTTTGCTACCATCATTCTTATTCTTACTTTCTTCCTCATCATTAGAATAAGAGTTACTGCTTCTATTTCCACCTCCTATACCTCCTTTATTACTGCCACCCCCTCCACTAAGAGTATGTCCCTCAACCTTGTTTTCATGAGATGCACTATCACTTTTCCCAGAACTTGAAGGCTCCGAGTTGGGATTGACATTTTGAGGAAAGCAATTCTTCTAGACATATCTACATTATGTGCTTCTATCTCTGCTTCCTCAATTCTTCTTACAATTTCGCACTCTTCAATTGTAACTTCAAAGTGTCAAGGTCTATAGGTACAGCAAATGGATCAGGATTGATTTCAGGATTGATAATATGTGTCTTGGTGAACAAGGTAAGGGTATTTGTGTTGGTATTGGTATTAAGGGAATTGGAGACATTTTGGTGGGAATGATCAACAATCCTTTTCCCATGATCTCTAAAGGATGTTTTCTTAGGATGGTCAAAAGATTTGGTGGAAACAATGGTTGATGTATAAGTACTAGCAGCAGAAGTTCCCATCAGGATTGTGACTTTTGGGGCTTCAGGGACAATGTGGGCTGCTACTTTAGTAGCATTCTCCTTAATAATCTTTTCTCTAGCAGCCTTTTCTGAGGCAATATTTTCTTGAGTGTCCTTTTCAAAGGCTCTTTTCTTAGCATGTTCTTCTCTCATTTTCTCCACTCTTTCTTTCTTCTCGTCCCTTTCAAGCTGCTTAGCCTTAATTCTATCCTCCTTTTCTTTTTGAGCTCTTTTCTTTGCTTGTTCAACCAACCATTTAGCCTCTTCATCCAAGGCTTTAATATCATTGTTGACATCTTCCTCATTTTCAAGGAAATCCCCATACTCACTCTGAGATGGAGTATAGAATGTTTGATCCACAACTTCTTCCCCAAGGAAAGTGTCTGTGGATTGGTATTTTCTCCTCTAGGATTAAAATTTTCCCCATGAAATATCAATCCCATCCTGGGTGTCGGTGGATTTGAGGGCTTTACTCTTACTAGGTGTCCTCCCTCAATTTCCCCACTATTACTTGAATTTCTAATAGTATTTGCACTAATTACTTCATTATTGAAAGTCGGAGATGCTCCAAGAAGAGAATCAAGGACTTACAGATTTCGCAGCTTTCCTCTTCCATAAGGTTGTTTATCCTTTGCAGGCTCAGATTTTGCTTTATGTTCAGGATTTTTCTTCAACTGACTTCTGGTTTTCCTCATGATGTATGTCGAGCTATCAAATTTCTCCTTCAAGTTCTTTCTCTAGTGTGAGAAAATTCAGAGTCACCAAGGATATGGAAATAAGATTTGATTGTATCTAGACTTGTTATTTGCAACTTCAAAGAGAATTTTGAACATAACTTGACATAAAGTGAGAACTAACCAAAATTTGACGATCAATAGAAAAATTACGATAATGAATTTTAAGAGCGAATGGCAACCTAGTTTGAAAATGATGATAAAGACTTGACTCTAATTGTGATCTGCACTAGAGATGCTAAATTTTATGAAAGCTTCCCCAATAGAGTTTCCATTATGTTGGTTAATTTTAACGAACCAAGCAGGCCTCAACAAATATCTATGATTCTGCCAAACTCAATTCTTGAATACCTTCTAGGCGAGTGGCCAACAAACGAGATAAAGTATGTATCCCTTTACCTCCCGCACTTCAGGTTCTGCCAGACCTGGGAGGGTGTTCCCACAATGCCAAATAGACAACTCATTTTAACAATTCACACATACATTATAAATCAAGGCAGACAGATTCTCATTAATTGCAAATAAGATGAAACCAATCGCAAAGGTGGCAATTCTTTGAGTTAATTATGTATCTTAAGTTGAGAATGCAAAATAACAACAAATAATAGGTGGGTCAATGACTATTTTTAAATATTTCTCTGAAGTTGAAAGACTAAAACCCCAAGAAAGGTTAAGTGGGTTAAAGGTTAGTGTCATTGTCTATGGGTTTGGAGTCTGCGCAAATTGAAACATAAGGCATGTTTAATTCTAAGCAATTATGATCTAATGATATCACCTTGCGATTCACAAATCAATGATTGAATACTAAAGACTACTTATCAAATCCAAATGATTTCATATAAGAATCCATGATCTAATTTAAGCATTTTAACCCATTCCAGGAACAAGAGCCAAAACTAGACCACATATCAAAGCATAACTCAATGACAATTAATGAAATGATCGTTGATCAATATTTTCATTAATAATTCTAATACAAAACCAAAGGGAGAGACTATAGATTCAAAAAAACTCCATTATCGTTCAAATATACTCATAAACCATACATTTAACTAAATTTACTGTCTAGACTCAAAACATTAGACAAAGACTCAACAAATCTGCTCTGTGTTCGCTAATTCTCTCAATGTAGCTCTAAAATTTCAACAAAAGATTTGCACAAATGGGCCTGAATTCCCCTTTATAGAACAAGGGAGTAAAAAAAGCCTCAAGGAAAGTGTACACATGTCAATATCAATATCGAATTGGACCGCTAGGAAGTGTATTCCAAATTCGGTTATATTTGCAAATCATCAAAATTGGAGGGAATACACATAAGACAAATAATATTTACATTTGCAATAAGGAGAAACTTTGCCCTTTCAAAAGAAAGTGTCCAATTCATCGAGAAAAAAGACAAAATAATGTGGATCATAGGTGAGTTAGCATCTCAATCAACACTCCACATCATCAATAGCCGATATCCTTCTATGAAACATATGTTTTATCTTTGCAATCACTGAGGCCAGACCTGTACAATACATGACCCAGTATATGTTTCACAAACCAACCCTACCAACATACAACCTTCCCCATTCTTCGTATTCTTCCTTAGATGGCCAGTCAAAGTCCATAATTTTTTCCATGGCTTTCCTGTAGGGGGAGTACTTGGTTACAACTGCATTGGATTCCCTATCAAAATCCTCCAGAAAGCTGATAAGAAATGTCAACCTTTCCAGTGTATTATTGAAGACATCAATATTAACTTCTTTGCAAATTTTACCAACTTGGGAGTCGATAACCTCATCCAGTTCCCTTTTCCATGTCTACAATGGTTTCACTTCATAATTTTCAACCTCAATATCTGGTAGTGGTGTTAAATCAACATGAGTATATTGAGATAATAATTATATTATCTTTTGCTCAAGTGGGGCTGCATATCCCTGAAACTTTTGGTCGCTCAATTCACACAAAAAATCATAAATTGGATGCACTAAAGGGTAATTACCTTCATCTTGGGTAGCTCCCACTAAAATTAACTTCAATCTCTCAACTCTTGGGACACATTTGTTCAAGGTTGGTATAGCCAGTATTTTATCCTTTTGAGACAGCCTCATTGCACACACCATCAAAGCATAGTTGTCATGCACACTGTTGAGTCTTTCTTGAATCTTCTCATTTAAATATCTTAAAGAAGTACTGGAAACCTTTGATATGTTCTCATACATTGCATCTCGAGCTCTCTCCTGCAACTTCTTATATACCTCAATTTGTAGAAGCAGTTGATCTCTGTCAAATGAATCAGGGCTTAGTCCACTTATTTCTCCCTCTGCACTTGATCTTTGTCCTTGATTATATGGTACTATTGATAGAGCTTGACTATGAAGTGGATGTTGTACAAATGTCATTGGAAATGCTAAAGGTGGATGGCTTGAACAAGGCTGGCCTCATTCCTTCTATACTTCCTCTCTTTGTTTATAGAAAGCTAGTTTAGTTTCTAGTGTAGCCACTCTCTGTTGGTTGTTGTCATAATCATTCAAGAGTTCACTATACTTAACTCTGAGATTATCTCTTTCCAAGGTAAGACCCTCAACAGTTGACTAGGTAAACCTGGCAACATTAACAACCATGTTTGTAGCTTCTAACGCTGGAGTATCAGCAACTCTCTTTACAAGCAGTTGTCCACTAAGCTCTGATGGCTCAGCCAAGATTGGTTTCCTGGATGCCAGGGATAATGACCATATTGCCAATGCCTCCCAATCCTCACTGAAACCTGATCCTTAGAGTGCCATTTCCAACTATTCTTTTTTTTGCAAAAGAGGTCTTTCAACCATTCTAATTGTATCTAAAACAATGGCATTAGCTATATTCCAATCTGGCAACAACAACACACCACTTTTCGTCACAAGTTTCATGCCTTGTTGAGCATCAATATTTTTGAATTCATCTTTCATAATGCTTCTTACATTCACCTCAATGACATTTTTAGGTGATTCTAGGTACAAATTCCTTTCAATAGCCACCTTCTCTGCATAATTTGCAATCTTGGATTTCCACCAGAAGTCTTGAAATGTGGAGGTTTCAATGAATGAATCATCCTCCATGAACTCTCTACTAGCCTCTACCCTCAAGTCATCTGCAGTGTTCAATCCACAAATATCAAGCTTCCCTAGCCTGAGGATGCTCTATCCTGAACTTGAAGCACTTGCTCTTTCATGAGGAGGCATCCTTATTTGCAATTCCTCAGGGGTAACAAAGATATCATCTTCGTCAGTGTCAGAATATTCAACCACTCCTTTTGTTTCAGTCTTTTGCTTCTTCTAAGGTGGCTGCTCAAGAGGGGCAACATTTTTAGGAGGTGAATCAATATCAATTATAGGTAAAGAGACCTGTGGAAGGGCAATTGGCATTACAATCTTGGGAGAGTCTGCTTTTGGTTCTTCAGAGGAAATAGGGACCACTGAACTTCTTTCCTCACTTGCTATTTTCTTCCCCCTAGAATAAATCCTCAACTATTTGGGTGGTTGATATGTAGGTCTTTCTTCTAATGTTACCTCAACACTTTCTTCAACCACCATTGCCTTTCCTTTATCAAGAACTTCCCTCTGTTCTCTCAAAACACCCACAAAATTCTCAAAATTATCCATGGCATACATGGCCTTATTAAAATCACCTTCTACATTTGGCAGAGGGTCATATCGAGGATTATTCTTCTTCTTAGCATCCACCATCTTTCTATAGGCTAGGTATTTAGCTTTTCTTTCATCCTGCTCCTCAAAGTTGAAGAAATTCCTTATGATATTCTCAGGGTAATCAAAAGTATGTACAAAGGTACCCATTTTCTTATATGTTTTGAGTTTATTGATGAAGCCTTCAAGGTCATGATTCCTCGGGCATACAATCATCAGTTCATAAGGACTCGACAGATGTTCTAATTCCTTCACCGCCCCTTTTGTCACAATGTAATTTGCAAATTCAGTCCACTTTGGGAAGAATGACCCCTTCCTTACTGACTTAGGTAGACGTGCTTCTTGTGCTGCTCCTAACTATCTCATGATCTCAAGGAAACCTATTCTCAAAGGAACATCTGCAGGAAAAACATACAGGGCCAAACCACTACCATATATTCTGAAAACTATCTTATCATAATACAAAATCAAATTCCCCTAGTTATGACTTAAATTTAAATCTGGCTTCAACTCTCTAGGTCTCAGGAATTCATGGATTTCCTTGGGAATCCTAGGTGGTTCATATACCAAATCCCTCCTTATCCTGGATGCAAAATCATTTCTAAACATCACAAAGCTATACCTCTTATCATCTCTATCTAGGATACGGGTCCAACACTGAACAAGAAAGTCAACACCATCCCTTTTCCTTTCCAATGTGATCTCCTTCTCAAGGAATTTATGTCCCTTATATAGGAACATATGCATTAACAATGAGTACCACTAGAACTTTACCCATTGTTTTCCTCCTTGCAATTCAACTAAACTCTCATGGATGTGATCAACCAGATAGGTTTTATAATCATAAACCATATTGTATGGTGGATGTTGCATATGTGCAGCCAGGTAGCTATAATCCTTTTGCAGTGTGTCAGGTGGGTCAGCGCCCACAATTTGATAAAAAGAGTATACAGTCTTTCTAAAATAACTGGCAAAATAGCTCATTGGGAAAGGTTCGAGTTCTCTGTCATCAATCTTAACCTTCCTCTATTGTTTCCCAGTTCCAACCACTATAGTATGTAGAGTCAACATTTTTGACCTAATGAATACCTTGGTCTTGTTATACTCTTCTCTGATAGTATCCAGATCCAGAGAAAGCATATTTGAATTCCTTCCATGTAGGTCAAAAACCTCTTCAATTTCTTCGCTAGTTATTTTTACCATGACCACCCCATCATATGTCCTAACTGCCCTAGAAATTGGATCATACTTTGATGCTATATCCTTCAAGAGGTCCACATCCATGTACACATTAGGGACACCATATTCAAATTCCATGGGTTACTAAAAGGAGACCTGAGCTTTCTATTTCCAAACCAATGTTGAAACATTTTCCATCCCGTGTAGGGTACCTCAGCATCCTTGATGAAGCAAGCCTTATCTATCAAACCCTCATTTACAGGAGGGCCACGAAACAAGACCCTTCCCTCTATTTTCTATTGGTAGACTAGGGTACCAAATCAATTACATCTTGAGAAAGGGCTCTAGACTAGGTAGAGGAAGAAGCGCCTTGAATTTTGGGAGCCATGGGATTGGGTATGCAAGAATTTCATCGAAGGAATTTTAATTATTCAACTCCTATTTGCAATTTATGACTTAGGACAAGGAGCAAGTCTAGGAAATTTACAGGGTTACAAATTTTAAATGCAAAGATTAACCCTAATTTTAAAGCAATGAAAGTGACAATGAAACACACTCGTTCTTTAAAGAAAATTAAAAGCAGGCCCTAACTTAGAAAACTAAAAAGGAATAGAATTGCGTTTATGGTACTTACTACTTTTCAGCCATGACAAACCCTAATACCAGCTCAGATAATTCCTGCAATTCGCTTCTTAGCTCCTTGTATTACCTTGGACACGTCTTCAAATCTCATATAGGAAATTGTTGGCCGCACACACAATTTTGAAGGGAACTGGATAAATTTACAAGTCACCTCCACCATTAATGTTCATTTGTGCAAAGCAAAACAATTGCAATAGGTGTACTTGAATTTTTTAATACACGTTGTTGATCTGTAGCTAAGCTAGACGTTTTAAATGACTCAAATTGAGTCAAATTGATTTGAATTCAGGATATAGTTCTAGCTCAAACGAACAGCCAATAATAAATCACTGCTAGGACTTTCCCCATGTACAAGAGGGCCTCACACACTAGTAGCCATAGAATGCATGTGGCAGCATCTCATGGGTCTCATCATTTTTAAATAACATGCATCTTTCCTCCGCAAGCCAATTGGGAACGATGGTGATCATATCTCCTTGTTCACTTAACACCATCGATCTCAAAGTTTCAGACGTTGAGATAAGACATATCGGCTGGGCCCACTTACACGTGGCATTGTTTCACTAACCCCGCAACAATTAAATTGTGCTCATTTCAAACAGGCGGGCCAGCGGGGAACGATACAGATTGAATCATGTGATCTTGTGATCATCAAACCTGCATGCATAAACAATAGTTAATCTTAAAAAGGGTCCCGACTAGGCCGACGAGATCTTACCCCTCAGGAATTTATGACTTAAGCATAAGTCATTTGTATGCAAAGATTAAAGGTTGACTTTGGGAATATTTTAAGACACCTTGCGATCGGGAATGACCGAAGAGCTCTAGGCGAAGGGGTCAATAAGAGACATGAAACTATGACTCAAGAGGAAACTTATACCACAGGCAACCGGATCAACAAATCAACAGAGAAATAAGACATTCGAGGACAATAAGGGGATTTTGGATGACAAGTTAATTCAAATAGAACCCTAAACCCTGTGTGTAATCAACATACAATGTTGATATTGAGGATAAAAGACCTCAAAATATCAAGGATTTTTTGGGGGTCCAACATAATGGATTAAGGGTTGAGGTTTTAAGGGTTTAGGGTATATGGGTTGATGGTTTAGGGTTTAAGGGTTGAGGGTTGAGTGTTGAGGGTTTAAGGTTTTAAGGAGAGAGAGAGAGAGAGAGAGAGAGAGAGAGAGAGAGAGAGAGAGAGAGAGAGAGAGAGAGAGAGAGAGAGAGAGAGAGAGAGAGAGAGAGAGAGAGAGAGAGAGAGAGAGAGAGGAGAGAGAGAGAGAGAGAGAGAGAGAGAGCGAGAGAGAGAGAGAGAGAGAGAGAGAGAGAGAGAGAGAGTGATTGAGAAAGAGGTACATAGAAAGAGGAAGAGGGTGGATAGAGACAGTTAGAGAGTGTATGAGAGAGGGAGGGAGAGAGAGGTGAGATAGATAGATAGATAGATAGATAGATGGATAGATAGATAGATAGATAGATAGATAGATAGATAGATAGATATATAGATAGATATATAGATAGATAGATAGAGAGGGATAGGGTTTGAGGGTATAGGGTTGAGGGATTAGGGTTGAGGGTCCAATATATAGGGTAGAGGGTTTAATGTATAGGGTAGAGGGTTGATGGATTAAGTGTTTAAGGGTTGAGGGGTTAGGGGTTGAGGGTTTAAGAGTTGAGGGATGAGTTTGAGGGTTTAAAAATTTAGGGTTGAGGGTTGAGGGTATAGGGTTGAGGGATTATGGGTGAGGATCTAGTGTATAGGGTAGAGGGTTGAGAATTTAGCATTCAAGGTTTAATGTATAGGGTAGAGGGTAGAGGGTTTAATAATTTAAGGGTTGATAGATTAGGGTTGAGGGATTAAAGGTTGAGGGTTGAGGGTTTAAGGTTGATGGTTTAAGGTTTTAAGGGTTGAGGGTATAGGGTTTATGATTTATGGTTTAAGGCTTGAGGGATTAGGGTTGAGGGATTAAGGGTTGAGGGTTTAGGGTAGAGAGTTTAAGGGTTGAGAATATAGGGTTGAGGGTTTATGGTATTGGGTTAAGGGTAGAGGGTTTAATGTTTTAAGGGTTGAGGGTATAAGGTTGAGGGATTAGGGTAGAGAGGGAGGGATGGAGGGAGAGATGGAGGGAGAAGTGAGATAGAGAGAAGGAAAGAAGAGGAGGGAAGGAGAAAGATAGATGAGGGTTGAGGATCTAATGTATAGGTTAAAGGGTTGAGAATTTAGGGTATAGGGTTAAGGATTATGGTATTGGGTTGATCGTATAGGGTTGAGGGATTAGGGTTGAGGGTCCAATGTATAGGGTAGAGGGTATAGGGGTTGAGGGTTTAGGATTTAAGGGGTGAGGATTGAGGGTTTAGGGTTGATGGATTAAGTGTTGAGGGTTTAGGGTTTAGAGATTAGAGTAGAGAGGGAGGGATGGAGGGATGGAGGGAGGGAGAGATGGAGGGAGAAGTGAGATAGAGAGGAGAGAAGAGGAGGGAAGGAGTAAGATATATGAGGGTTGAGGATCCAATGTATAGGGTAGAGGGTTCAGAATTGAGGGTATAGGGTTGATGGTATAGGGTTGAGGTTTTAGGGTATTTGGTTGAGGGTAGAGGGTTGAGGGTATAGGGTTGATGGATTAGGGTTGAGGTTCCAATGTATAGGGTAGATGGTATAGGGGTTGATGGTTTAGGGTTTAAGGGTTGAGGATTGAGGTATTAGGGTTGAGGGATTAAGGGTTTAGGGTTTAGGGTTTAAGGGTTGAGGGTTGAGGGATTAGGGTTGAGGGATTAAGGGTTTAGGGATTATGGGTTGAGGGTTGAGGTTTTAGGATATTGTGTCAAGAGGGTAGAGGGTAGAGGTTTTAAGGGTTTAATGGTTGAGGGTATATGGTTGAGGGATTAGGGTAGAGAGGGAGGGATGGTGGGAGGGAGAGATGAAGGGAGAAGCGAGAGAGAGAAGGAGAGAAGAGGATGGAAGGAGAAAGATAGATGAGAGTTGAGGATCCAATGTATAGGGTAGAGGGTTGAGAATTGAGGGTATAGGGTTGAGGGTTTAGGGTATTGGGTTGAGGGTAGAGGGTTGAGGGTATAGGGTTGAGGGATTAGGGTTGAGGTTCCAATGTATAGGGTAGAGGGTTTAGGGTTTAAGGGTTGAGGAATTATAGAGAGAGAGAGAGGGGTTGGGAGGGAGAGAGAGAGAGAGAGAGAGAGAGAGGAGGGGAGAAAGTGGCTTGGAGTGGAGAGGTACTTATCTAAGTAGGGTGGGAGTAGGGATGGTTGAGAGAGAGGGAGAGAGAGAGGGAGGGAGGGGAGAGAGATAGAGAGATAGATTAGGATTTAGGGTTTAAGGTTCTCAGGTATTATGGTTTATGGGTATAGGGTTGAGGGATTAGGTTTAAGGTATAGGCTGAGGGATTGTGGCTGCTGCATGGGTTTCTAGGTTGAGGGTTTAGGGCTTAGGGTTAAGGAGAGAATCTAGATGGCTAAGGAGGGAGGATGGATAAGGGGAGAGAGAGAGGGGAGTTGGAGTGAGAGGGACTTATCTAGGTAGGGTGGGATGGATGGTTTAGAGAGAGGGAGAGGGAGAGGGGGTGGGAGAGGAAGTGGGAGGGAGAAACTAGAGAGAGAGGGAGTGGGAGAGAGAGGGAGTGGTAGAGAGATAGAGAGATATTAGGGTTTAGGGTTTAAGGGTTGAGGTATTAAGGGTTTAAGGGTATAGGGTTTAGGGATTAGGGTTTAAGGCATAGTGTCCAGGTTGAGGGTTTAGGAATAGGGTTTAGGGTTAAGTGAGATACCTAGACGACTAAGAAGAGATGGATGGATAAGGAGAGAGAGAGAGGAAACCTTTAGAAAATCAACTTTTTCATAACGCAAACATGTTTTGAAGAAGTTGAGATATAGTTGTTTTGTATAGTAAGCCAAAACGCGCTCGTGTTATAACGCGGGCACATTTTGGCTTGCTCTAAAAATGGTTAAAAATTCAACACAACCATGATCTAGGCCCACATGCTCTGTTATTCTCCTGGTCATGCATGTGTTCCAACAAAAAGAAGCTTTTTGATGCTATTGAGAAATGCACATGCAAATTTTTCCCATTCTACCACCTGTGCATGAAATTTCCACAACCCTTTTATGGTTTTCCAACTTAGGAAGGAGGAAATAACAGGGTTTTCACATTGAATTTGATATATATCAATTCAAGTCTAAATTTTTGTAGTGTTGTAATGTTAATTGTGATTGAATTGTAGGAATTTAATAGTATACATTGGTTATTTGTATTATTGTTGGTAATTCTATTCAAGAGTGATATACAATTGAAAGTTGAAAAGGAAACAAGCTTGTGAAAAACTAAAATTGTTGAGGAGTTTGATGCAAGAAGAAACAAAGATTGCATAATTGGGTAGAACTCCTCCATTTGAATCTCCATTTATTAAGTATGTGAAGTATTTACACATTTTCTTTACATTTTCCTTAATTCTATTATGTTTCTTTATCATCCTGTATCATACATGCTTAATACAATGCTTTGATTTTTCTATTATGCATATTCCATTTTCATCATTGTTTGTATGTCATTATAACCTTATACCCACTTGGCACATTTTAAACTACACAATTCTTTACCCTTGCCAATTATATTTTAAACCACCTCTTTAAGTCATTTTGTTAAACCAATTGACCTACCTTGTGTATGCTTCCTCATTTTGTATACACATATATATGAGAGAAGTTATAAGTATGTAATATAATACATCATTTCTCAATCATTTTCTATGGATGTGCATACCCATTTCCAAAGCTTCCATTTTGGTATAAGCATGGGGGATGTTGGAAAATGTAGTGGAATTTTGTTTTACACCTAGAAAGCATTTGCTTGAAATTTTCTAAATCCTTTTCAACGAATCCATTTTGTGCATATCCTGTAATCATTGTAGTCCACAAGGACATATCTCATTGAGGTATTTTGTCAAACAATTCTACCAAAATAGTTGATTGTTGTGTCTATGCTACCAAATGTTCCATGCATATCTACCAAAGCATTGTATCAAATAGCATAGACAAGGAAATCAACAGTTTGAAAAAATTCCTCAAACAAATGTCGTCTCATGGTGATGCACATCACCATGAGACCACATTTGTTTGAGGCATTTTTTTCAAACAATTCTTTTCCTTGTCTATGCTACTAAATTTTCCATACTTGTCTACCTAAACATTTTTTCCAACAATCCCCCTTTCTTTCAATGATTTGATTGATGCCTAGATACCTTGTTTCAAAGGTAGGATGTCAAGACAAAAGTTGTGGAATTTTGATTTATACTCTTGAGCCAATTGTATCTTCATGAAAGTTTGTAATGTCTTTTAAAAAATAAATTTTGTGCTTATCTTGCGATCATGGCATTTCATGAGAGCACATTTCATGTTTTGATAGATGTCATGCCCCATTCCAAGGTATCCATTACAAGTTATCGAGCTCACTAGCTTGTCAATGCGGTAGAATTGACAAGGTAGTGGATTGTTTGAAAAAATTCCTCATAGAAATGGGGGCTCATAGTGATGTACATTACCGTGAGACACCATTTCTATAAGGAATTTTTTCATATAGCCCACTAGCTTCTCTATGTTACCACATTTTGCATACATGTCTACCAAAACATTTTTGTCAAACAATTCACATGCCTTGTCCATGCTTCCATTTTGTGCCTATATTGCAAGCATGGCATGCCATGAGACCACATTTCTTTAAGGAATTCCATCAAAAAATTCATGTGAGATTTGACAAGCTAGTGAGGGTTGAATGATATACATTTCATTTATTTGTATGGATTCATTTTTTAGGAACTAATATTTGTCTCTTTATCATGCTATAGATAAAATTATCTATCATGTCAAGGAAACGATCAAGGATTAAACCAACACAGAAAGAGATAGAAGATAAGAATGTAAACAAAGCAGCATGGATGAGCGAACATCATGAGAAGAATAAATTGGAAATGATTGATGAAGACATGTCAATTGAAGAGGAACCTCAACCATAAAAAAGAGATGAAATTGGTGGCACAAAGAGAATGAATGTGAAAGATTCGTGCCAAGAGATATTTGAATATCATAGTTGGAGACACACCCTCTATCACAAGTGAATATGGAGGGACACCATCTATCGCAAGTGAATATGGAGGGACACCATCTACCGCATCTCAAGTTGAGAGTACATCATCACTCACATTTGAGGAAGGAGGTACACCATCATTCCCATCTCAACCTCAAGGTATGTCATCTATTCCATCCTCGATCGAAGTTACACCATCTAGCCCATCTCATTTAAATATTGATGAAATTCCTAATGTTGAAATGAATTTACCTTTGAGAACACCACCTAGAATTTTGCATAGAAAGCCAAAGTTTTTGATTAATATTGATGAGAATATTTTACAGCCAATGGAAGGTAAGATTCCACAACACACTTGTAGAAGATATGCTCATAAGATTTGGAGATTGTTCTTTGAAAATTTAAATGAGACCGCAAGATGTCAACCATTTGTTGAAATGATGTGAAGTATAAAGTATAGGTCCATCATGAAGATTGTTGGGTTGAGAACATTAGATGCTTCAAGTGAAAAAACTATTGTGAAGAATCTAATGGATGCATATGAGAGTGTGGGTAAGACCTCACATTCAAAATATAGTAATGTCACACGACATGTCATTACATCAACTTTAGTAAGTCATCAAATGAGGAAAGATCATCTCATTAGAAAGACAAGTCAACAAATGAGAATTAATAGAAAAACTTTATCAAGAGTCGTTCAAAGGCACCAAAGAATTGAGTACACCAATTCCACTGAATTATGGGCATTCTCGGGGAGACTCCCATGAAAAGATAAACTAGTTGTTGAAGCATTGAGATCACTAATTAAAGACTATTGGAATAATAACACAAGGGTGTCTCCAAATCAAAGGGATGTGGTAAGAAGGAGAATCGATAGTCGAAGCCGTGAGCCACATCCAAAGCATTTTTTGGATACGACTCAAACACAATTCTTTCATAATTTTCTAGGGGATTATCCTCAAATTAAAATTTGTTAAAGATATTTTGAAATGCTTAAACCTTTTTATGTCAAAATAAATCACACACTCACTACTTGTTGTTGCATATTACATATTGAATTTTCTAACCATTTTCATTTTATTGTTCTATATGTTTAGATTTGCATACTAACAATGTTTTGTTGGATTGTGGCGTACATGCCCCACCAACATCTTCAAGAGAATTCTTATCAAAAAATTTATGTGAAAGAGAGGAAGGACAAATATTCTACATGAAACTATGCTTGGATGGCACATGTCAGCATTGCAATGGCTTGCAACATATAACAATATGTGAACATATGTAAACAACACATGTAGTTGGGAAGGAACTAGTAGAGTTTGACAAGTATAAAATAGTGCCCTATAGTACAAAAGATGGTAATCAAGTAAAAAGGTGTGATTCAGTTATTCAAAAGATTCCAATGTTTCAATTTATGTCTACATTTTGTGACAGTATAGTGTATGAGTATGCAAGGCATACACATAGAGCTTGATGGTTGGACTTGTAATTCAAGTTATGCAAGAACACCTTTGCAGTTGGTAGCATAGTTTCATTGGTTGAATTTGTAGAGAACTACACTCTATAGCCACAATGTGAGGTGCAAACACAATATTACAACTCCACACATGTTTCTATATTTATTCACATAGCATTCATTCATGCAACTGATAGTACAGAGGATAACATGAAGGTATTGAGGGAGTACCACTTTTACATTAGTGATGATCGCACAAATTCTCCAGAGTTCATGCAAGGTTTCTTTTGGTTTTTCTACAACAATTTGGCTAGGAGGGGCATAGCATATAGTCAACATATAATATGGTCGAATAATTGTGCATCACAATTCAAGAACTCATGGATGTTCTATTGGTTAAGTATGATGCATGTTATTATAGGTGTTCAACCTATGTGTAACTTTTGTGAGGCCGAGCATGGAAAGGGGGAGCATGATGATGCAAGAGCATGTATCAAAAGAGCATTAGCATGAGAAGAGTTAAAGTATAAATACAATAAAAAGTTGACAATGCAAAATCAATTGTCGAGTGGTGTAATGCTTCGATGGGTTCAGGTAATGAAGGTAACTCTTCAGTTCATAGATTTTTTTGGTTGATATATGATACTAACATTGCAACATATGAGGATTGTTGTACACTAACAGGATCAAGTGAGCTACACTCTTTCCTTAGCTCAAATGTAGGTTCATGGAGTATCCATACACGAAAGATGGCATGCTTTTGTTCTTCATGTACAATTCAAGCCTGGAATGAGTGTGAGTCAAAGGAGTGGGTTGATGAATGGTGGTTAAGTTATCTTATCCTACTTCACATGTATCGGCCTCCGATGGCATTAGAACTAACACAGATGGAATCATCGGTTGACTTTGACCATATATCATATCTAGTTCAACCAGGTAATATATCTACTTGCATAGTTTTTGAAATTCCTATTGTTATCTTACTTTGTAGTGTATTTGTAATGTTGAATAATTTCATCTAATTTGATGCACATATCAATGTAGGTCATGATTATATGGTTATTGCAAATGAAGAAAACAAAGAGGGAACATATTATTACTTTTGTCATTGTGTTGAGGCTAAAAAGAAATTGGAGGCCCTAGTTATAGATGGAGAAAACATTGAATACCCTACAGGCTCAGTGGTTGTTACTGGAACATGGCTTAGAAGATACCCACATAAGAGTGTTAATGTTTGGCCATTTCAGGACTTTGACGTGCATCAAAGATTCTTCAGTACTTGAACCTTGTCGTGGCATCCAATGTTCATTTGATCAAATATGTGGGTAGATCTTTGAACAAGACCTTGTGGAAGGTGTATGAGTCTAACCATGAGGCAATACTTGACACAATAAAGAGTAGAGCAGACCCAGATGGTTCATTGGATTAATTTGTAAGTATGCACATTGGTTCTTATTAATTTGTAAGTATGCACATTAATTTGTATTAAAATAGTATGCACATCAAGGTTATTTGATAGTTAGACCTTTCATTTCTATATTTCAAGTTTACATATGTTTTGGTTCAAAGTTTACATATGAATATTGGTTTAAAGTTGTCAATGCGGTAGCATAGACAAGGTAGTGAGCATTGACAAGATCGCTACAATGTCAATGTGGTAGCATAGACAAGGTAGTGAGTTGTTTGAAAAAATGCCTCAAAGAAATAGGGTCTCCTGGTGATGTACATCACCAGGAGACCCCATTTCTTTGAGGCATTTTTTCACACAGCTCACTACCTTGTCTATGCTACCACATTTCTAATTTGACAAGCTCACTACATTGTAAATGTGGTAGCAATGACAAGGTAGTGAGTTTTTTGAAAAAATGTCTCAAAGAAATGGGGTCTCTTGGTGATGTAATGACAAGGTAGTGAGCTCTTTGAAAAAATGCCTCAAAGAAATGGAGTCTCATAGTGATGTA
This sequence comes from Sequoia sempervirens, assembly GCA_007258455.2. Classification (NCBI taxonomy): domain Eukaryota; kingdom Viridiplantae; phylum Streptophyta; class Pinopsida; order Cupressales; family Cupressaceae; genus Sequoia; species Sequoia sempervirens. The sequence goes on from VDFB02130852.1 coordinate 49,971, forward strand.
CATCACCAAGAGGTCTCCTATTTGAAAAAATGTCTCAAAGAAATGGGGTCTTCTGATGATGTACATAACCAGAAGACCCCATTCCTTTGAGGCATTTTTTCAAACATCTCACTACATCATTTCTACCACATCAACAAGGTAGTGACCATTGTAAGAAAAAATATGGTATAGAAATCAATCAAAGAGGGAAAATAGAATAAATTTGGCCATGCTACAAGAGGTATCAAATAGCCGATTATTGGAAATTATCACCATGAGACACCATTTCTTAGAGGCATTTTATCAAACAACTCACTACCTTTTCAATGCTACCACATTGGCAAACTAGTGAACTCACTACATATGGTGTCTCATGGTGATCAAGTTGTTGCCTCTCACATAATTTTCTTTGTACACCTTGACTATGTATTATAGTTTCTTTGGCATTTGGGTATAGTGATTTGTTGTCATAATCACAATCATAAGTATCATTGGCATGTGTCATTGTCACTCTAGGTTAGCACTATCATTCTCCATTAGCACTATCATTCCATTTCTATTCTTCACTGATGCATATCTACACCTTGGACGGTTGCATATGCTCATATGACTACCTTTTATAAAACAATCTACCTCCATGATAATTTCTTGTTGTCCCATGATTGATATACCTTGCTTTGTGACTATGATATTTTTCATAGTTTCATGCAACATTATCTCGCTACCTTCACTTGTAGGTGGCTGAAAACATGACTATGTTCTTGATTTGTAGCACCGTGTTTTCTTGTTCTCTAACCCCATCATTACCTTTGCCCTTGTAGGTGTTATTAGTCATCAAAAAATGAGATTGAGAAAGCTTATCTTTGAACATTAGTATGATTTCCATAAACCTCACCCTTATCATACTTTCCCCTGAGCACTTTTTCAAGGTTGATGTAGGTTCACATGTGATATCAAGTGTCCTTAGGCACCCTGTAGGTTATGAGCTTGTAGCCCTTCACAAAGATGATTTTGATATAAATTTTATCTTATACCTGATAATGGGGATCTAAAACCTGATTTGGATACCCTTATAATACTTATTATACATGTGTGAAAATCATATGGGGTTAATTTGTACAGAACTGACCAAAACTACTTACAAACAAATTAGGCCTCTTTCTAAGGACTGTTATGGAATAACAGTTACTAAATGGATTAGTTAGGTCTTTAAATTCATATGGAAAGTGTATTTAGACATTTATAACATGCCTAAATAGTCCCTAGTCTTTAAAATTCCTAAAATACAAGAATTTGCACTAAAAATAGACAAATTTCCATGTAAAAGCTAGGAAATCAAGGGCTTTATGGAAAAGGAACTTGCATGTGTTGAAAAATTATGAAACTTGGCACATCATCCCATACACCTATAAGCATCAATAATCCAAAATTTGGGAAAATTTAATTGGTGGAAACAAAAGTTAGGCCTATGCCCTAGTTTGAGGCCTAAACCAACAGTTCCAACAATAGTTAAGCAGTGAAAAGTTGTAAAGGGGTGTAACTTTCATTTTGCAACTCATGTGACCAAATGAACTGTTCCAACATGTCTAGATGGGTATGTTTAGGCTAGGCATGGTCCTCTTTTGCACCCAAACATGTCAAATTAGTTTGAGCTACATTTAATCAGCTCAATCCCTTAAGAATCCAAAGTGCAAAATGGATGCAGTCTTTGATGGGTCGTTACTCAGAAATCATGATGCTTTGAAACTTTTCATTTGAGGTTACGAGATCATGTTTGGCCCCTCTACAATAACCTCTCTTATTTTTTGATATCTCGGAGGCATTTTCCAATGGTGGCGACTTTTCAGTTGATGGAAAAAGTGTCAAATGCAAGCAATGTAAAGTTGCAAAGGGGTGTAACTTTCATTTTGCAACTCGTGTGACCAAACATACTATTCCAACACATATGGATGGGTAATTTTAGGCTAGTAATTTTCCTCTTTCACACCCAAACACATCGAATCAGTCTGAGCTACACTCAACCGGCTCAATCCCTTAAGAGTTCAAAGTGCAAAATGGCTGCAATCTTTGACGGGCTATTCCTCGAAAACCATGATGCTTAGAAACTTTTCATCTAAGGCTAAAAAATTGTGTTGGGCCCCTCTACAATAACCTCTCTTTGTTTTTGATATCTTGAAGGAATTTTCCAGTGGTGACGACTTTTCAGTTGACGAAAAAAGTGTCAAATACAAGCAGTGTAAAGTTGCAAAGGGGTGTAACTTTCATTCTGCAACTCATATGACCAAATGGACTATTCCAACATGTCTAAATGGGTACGTTCGAGCTAGGCATGGTCCTCTTTTTCACCTAAACACGTCAAATTAGTCTGAGCTACGTTCAATTGACTCAATCCCTTAAGAGTCCAAAGTGCAAAATGGCTGCAATCTTTGACAGGTTTTTACTCGAAGACCGTGATGCTTAGAAAATTTTTCTATGAGGCTACAAGATCATGTTGGGCCCCTCTACAATAATATCTCTCGGTTTTTGATATCTTGGAGGTGTTTTCCAGTGGTGATGACTTCAGTTTATGGAAAAAGTGTCAAATGCAAGTAGTGTAAAGTTGCAAAGAGGTGTAACTTTTGTTGTGCAATTCATGTGACCAAATGGACTATTCCAACACATCTAAATGGGTAGATTTAGGCTATGCATGGTCCTCTTTCGCACCAAAACATGTTGAATCGGTTTGAGCTACGTTCAACAGACTCAATCCCTTAAAAGTCCAAAGTGTGAAATGGTTGCAATCTTTGACGACCTATTACTTAGAAACCGTGACGTTTAGAAACTTTTCATCTGAGGCTACGGGATCACATTGGGCCCCTCTACAATAACCTCTCTCGGTTTTTGATATATTGAAGGAGATGACTTTTCAGTTGATGGAAAAAGTGTCAGAATTAGGTCTCATGGTGATGGACATCACCATGACCACATTTTTTGAGGCATTTTTTCAAAAACTCATTGCCTTGTCTATGCTATTTCTTACTATTATGCTTTCATAGATTTTTTCCAAGCATCCATAGCATAGACAAGGCAATGAACGCTTTGAAAAAATGCCTCAATAAAATGTGTTCTCATGGAATGCCATGACAAGCCAATGCAATTGGAAGCTACTCCTAGTTATTAGTTATGCTATGTGAAGTAATTGCATCACTGATTATGTTGACTTTCTAAAATACTATATTGTAATTGAAATTTTATCATCTATCAATGTCTAGTTATTAGTTATGCAATGTGAAGTAATACTTTGACTTTGAAAGATGTGCAATGAAATGTAATCAATGATATGAATATAAACTACACAAATCTATTAAGTACAATTCATTAGTTAAACTCTTTATTCTATTACCTGAGTGAAGGTTTGTACTCCACTAGCACTGAAAGGTGTTGTCGTGAAACCTCCAATAGTAACCTATTCAACATCCAAAATCAGATATTAGAATACCATTCATAGAACAATGCTATTCACATGTAATATTTATAATTTTTTACTAGTTACATACCTCAACAGTAGATGCAATGGAGTAAAAAATAGGTGGAGGGCCGATGAAAACAATATCAACACTATGACCCTAAAATTCCATTAAAATCATTAAACTGAATTAGTTAATCTTGCATTTCAAAATAAAAATTAATAAATTAAATTCAATGCACATGCTAACATTTACCTGAGTATCAAGGCTGAAAGCCTCATTCAAGATGGCATCTACCATCACCAACTGGGAAATTATAGATGTATCTTGTGCACCAGCCTCTTGACGTGGGTCATATGTAGTGACTTCGTCAACCTAACAAGAATGGGGTGGAACTCTACCCTCAAACTCTCCCCGGCTGATGTTGTCTGCAAGAATCACATCTTTGGATGATACTTTGGGTCGAGCTAGTAGACTGTAGAGTGTCCACCTTAGCACTCCCCTTCACAATGGAAGGGATAGAAACATGCTCGAAGCCAGCCTAGTGAATGCTCATCTCCCTTTCCACTAAGGATACTGATGTGCACCTCGTCTATCTTGTGCCGACCCACAACCTCTCCCCTAAAAGTCCTGCATATCAAAATATTTGGGGATTTTGTTGAGGACAAACTCGCAGTAGATTTTCCTCAAGAAATATTGAGGGACCTCGTTATTGTTGCATGGTGGAAGGTCAAAAACCATCCACCACCTCTTCCAAAAATTATCCATAATCCCTTGGTGGCTGCACCAATGGATAGGAAACCTCTTGCTATTAAGGTCAAGAGTTTAATTTGTACATGGGTTAGTGAATAGTGAGCATTAGTCATATTTTGTAATTTTCATTTTTTACTTGTTTGTATAGTAGTTTATATGCATAAAAATATCTACACTCCTGCCTCTTATCTACCTAACCACTTAATTTCTTGCTAATTACATCTACGTGTGTTAACATGGCTTGAAGTGAATTTGCAAGCACAGTTCTTTCCGAGGTTGAACTTACAAGATCGTTCAACCTTGCAATTAACTCAATTTTTTTTTGTTGTTTTCAATTTCCCCCATTAAATTTTGTTGAGTTCCAGGAGGATGTTGAGGAATTGTTGGAGGAGTTTGTTGTTGTGGTATTCATCAGGATTTTGTTGGTGTGCTTGTTCATGAGGAAGGATTTTGAGCAGGAGATTCAAGTGGATTTTCAATTCCTGATAATTAAAGAAATTAACATCAAAAACATATTAATTATACCTAATTAACAATAAATTCACAAAGAAAACCAATAAAAGCTTACTCCTCTGAGCTACCCGTCGATGTGGAGGCATTCTAGCAAAGAAATAACAACAATTCAGTGAAGAAAATTGATGAATTTGAGGTCTCCACAATGTGAGTGCACCTTGGAAGGGTTTGCAGGATGCGGATGAAGAAATATGATAGTCTAAAATTATATTGATTTGCTTTTTTTTCTTATAAAGAGTCATAATGTGCTCGCATTATAACGCGAGCATGTTATGGGCTTGGTCACACCAATCCTTAGGCTCGGTCACACCAAGACATAACGCGAGCACGTATGGCTTTTCAAATTTTTAAAAAAATTTGGCCACAATTTGGCCCCCCAACTTTTTGCACCCGCCCATTGCACCAATCCACAATCCCAAGTGCATCTTTAAATTTTACTGCATTCTCAAATTCCAATTTCTCTCTAGCAAGAATTCTTTCAACATAGGAACCAACTCCATCATGTTCTCCTTTACCATGTCCAACTTCAAAAAAATTCCACATATGTTGGACATTATGTTCCTTGTGAACCCTACTTAACCAATAGAACATTCAAGCATTCTTGAACTATCCGGTACAATTATCTGGCCATATGAGGTGTTTTTCATCTAGATTCCTCTTTCTCTTAAATTTGTATAAAATATATTAAAACAGTATTGAAAAAACTCTTATGAGTGTAACCGGTTATCACTCAAATAGAAATGATACTCCCTCAAAAAAATTCTATCATCCTTTGTGCTATCATCTGCATGCCTGTATACAATATGAACAAACATAGCCACTTGCACTGAATTGTAATATTGTGATTGGATTTCCTCTTGCAGAGCAAGACTATATTTTTCTACAAAATCAACCACTGATAGTATAGTTCCAACTATAAATGTGTTTCTACATGTGTGAAATTGTCCATCAAGCCGTCGAGCATATTGAGAGTGCTCGACATAGTTTGGTACAATCTTACTCTTAAATTCTGATATGAATGCAAGTACACTAATTGTTTCTATAACTAAATCACAACGCTTTCCAATTTTTCCATCTTTTAAAGAATACTTAACATTCTTAAATCTTTTAACATCCACTAATTGTTTTCCAAAATAATTTTCAACACTTTCATGCATACAAACTCCTAAAAATGAAAGATTGACACAACTAGTGCATTGTCCAGAAAGACATGAAATTAAATCAAATTATTGCCCATTAGATCTTTCACAAAACAAACCCGCTATGAACTCCTTGATTGTTTTAGGTGGCATATTAATACCACATTCCTGCATAATCATGTTAGTATGTAAAGTACAATGTATATATTGAAAAATATCATAATAATAACAAAATTGCACATGTGTTTTACAACAACAAGAGATTTGTTGCTTATTAATTTTCACATACCAAGGTTTAAATTTTTCAAAATATCTTTGACTTATTCTAATATTACTAGGTAACACTAATCACCACAAAATTTTATATAAAATTCAGTATGAGCTGTGTCTAATAGGTGTTTTGGACCCCACTCTTAATTTCAAAACATCTCTAGCATTAGATGATACCCTAGTATTATCATGCCAATATTTTTCAATCAAAGATTTGATTTCAATATTCAATTTCATGTCAGACCTTGGGATTCAACCACTAAAACTCCAACATTGGTTGATTGGATCATTTTATATACTTTCTCTTCTCTTTGCCACTCTTTCTGATGTTTTAAGATGTATTTTTAGAAATTCACTAATATTGCTTAACATTCTTTTATTCAAAGTTGTTTTATTAACTATAGTAGTTGTTATAGATCGTCGTGTCGTATTCTATCTTTAGATTGACTATTCTTTCCAATAGACTCAATGACACTAGCAATAGTTGTGTAGAGAAGGGGGATTCAATAATCACAAATATCTTTGTGCTCAAGAGAGTCCCAGGGAATGAACTACCCTAAACTACCTCAGACTACCATAAGGAACAGAGCAAGAGTTTCAGAATCAGAATGAGTAGGTCATAGAGTTTTTCTAGTCAAACTGGCAAGTTTTCAGCCAAAGGAAGGAAGCACAGAGTACAAACTACAACGCAACGCGCTGGAGTCCCAGAGGCGTGTTGGCATCCCATATAGACTAAAAACTGAGAATTTCACTGAGAACACAAAGTAACTACTTCTACCCTAACTGCTAAGAACTCTAAGATGCAGGAAAGTAACAAAGAATAACATAACTGAAATGAAGTAAAGTAAATGAGATGTAAATGACAACACTAAAGAGGAGAAAGAAATTTATCATAGTAACCCATGCAATGAAGCCTCCAAAAAATGAATATATTCAATACCTGCACACATAAGACCGAGGGAAAAATATTGGGGCTGTTTAGGGGCTTTCCTCAGTCAAACCCCCATTTTGGTGTTCCCACCTCCATGAACAACCAGATAGATAGAGAGAAATAATAAGCAAAAATGAAATGAATGCAAGAGTGATAAAATATATCCCCACTCAAGGAGGAGAACCTGTATCATGAAATAAATATGCAATAGATAAGGGGTATGAGAGATCCCAAGATGCTCAAAGATACAAGGCACAAGACAGATATCACCTGCAAGGCTTGAGGAAGTCAAGGAGAAAGACAAAGTTGTGAGAGACAAGAGAGTTGCAAAGAGTGTTTTAAGAATGCAAGAGTTCTTGAGGCTACTGTAACACGTAAGAGAGTTGTGCAAGAAAGAGAGAAAAGAGGGAAAAGATAGTATCCCAGAGAGAAAGACCCAAGAGAGGCAAAAGAAGTGAAAGAATCAATTTAAAAGAGAGAATAGGATGGAAAAGAAGGTTCTCGAGCTATTATGAGGCATCCTAGGCTATTACCACCAACAAAAGTAGTTGATAAGTGGCAAGGCACTCGAAAAAACTATTTGAAATTCAAAATGTCATAGGACTCTAGCGCGACACTTGGACGTCCATGTAGCATGCTAGTGTCCAGACACATCATGCTACAAAATGATGAGAATGAGAAAAATAAAAGGTTTGACACAAAGTTGACGCGCGAAGGTAGATGCTAAAAAGGGGTCCTACGCATCCTAAGAGGGAAAAAGGCTGATGTAGAGGCTAAAATAAGCCTACACATATGCTAAGGGAGTGGACACTAAAGTGGATACAAAAAATGTATGTGAAATTGCAAGGCGTGCAATTTTATGACATTACATTTTTCCCCCACTTTAGCGAGCATATGAATCTACACTAATATGCACGCTAAAGGAAATATAATAAACATAAATAACATCATGATACCAAAAGGATACTGTAGATGAAGCATATAGCTCTTCAAACCTAGGAAGCATGCCCTTAGGCTGAAGACCTACAAAAAAAAATGCATTAGACAAGAAAGATCTACACAAGACAAAAAAGTTAGAACATAAAAATCCATTATATCACAGGGTTAGAATATATGGATAAAAGCATGGACAACACACACACTAAAGCACGTAACAAACTAACAGGATTTGAGTTAGTACAGTGAAAGAGACCTCGATGTGGAAGGTTGTATCAGTACTATGCATCATCCCCAAATTAAGAAATAACACAGAAGAATTCTTAAATGGGGAGAAGAATGTGAGGATTGATTGCTTCAAGAGAAGAATGCATACAAAAGATGAGGAAGCAATCAATGTCGAAGAGAGAAAGAAGTATATACTCAAGATGAAGAAGATGTAGGTCTTTGATCCAGTATATACAATTGTAAGTAGAAAGAGATGACTCCATAGGTACCCGGTCGTGTGGAATTTGAACAAAGGCTTTGCAGGTGCTCACTCCTATAGAATTGGCTCCATAGGTACTTGGTCCCACAAAGGATGAACAAAAGGTTATACAAGTGCTCAGTACTGTAGAATCAAAATTCTTTATAGGTGCCTGGTCCTGGGGAGGCCAGATGTGAAAGAACTCCTTAGGTGCTCGGTATTGAAGAGTTTGAAGCGAAGGGCCCTTACAGGTGCTCGGTCCTACAAAGAAAGCTTCATGCAAAGGATATCTATAGGTTCTCAGCCCTACAAAGCAAGACTAATCAGATAAGCCTGTGGTTGTTGCAAGCCACATTGCAAGATAGTCACCAAAAATATAGGTCTAGTTAGGCTACCCCCAAGCTAGATGCGAAGATATAAGACAAGTCTAGTTGGGCTGCCCCCAAGCTAGACACAATGATGTCAAATATTAGATATTGCAAGACATTTGAGAATAAGGCTTTCAAAAGGGTGTTCCTTTGGCTGGGAACCCTTTAGGACACAAAGGGACCCATTCATGAGAAGATGCTTAGAATGGACGGGATAAAGGTAGACCTCGATATCACTTTTTATGCGAAGAAGAGACAAGTGCATCAACAAACGAGAGTGTGATGACACCAAAATCAAGAAGTTATTTCTTATCCTTCAAGGCATTTCATTCACTAGTGGAATGGAAAAGCACTTGATGGTATGCACAAAAATAATGTTTTGCTTTATCATGCATATGAGATTTCTTATGCATAGGAGGAGGAAGAGTAATCAAGTGGGCTTTGAGAAGCCTTAACAAGATACACTCTTTCTGAGATGGAGGATGACAAGAAGGAAGCAACCCTTTGTCTTGTGGAGAAGAGTTTGACTGCTCAGAAGAAGAAGACATGAAGATAGAAGACAATGGAGGATGAATCAATTCAAGAGAATGAGGTTGAGTGGAAATCATGTTGACATTCAACCATGGTTTTTGTTTAAATTGTTAATTCAAGCAACCAAGCCCCAAATCATGCTTACGAGGCACACATTCTATAGGGACCTTAATACCTTATTCGTTACACCCACAACCTTTATGCCCATAACCATATTTAGAGACAAGTTTAAAACCAGGGCCATAATGTGTTTGCAAGTCTTGAGAAGGAGGATGATCTTGATAGAGAGCATTATTCTAGCAATGGGGATTATACTCCTCTACGAGATCGTCATCAACCTTGTTGACAAGATTTCCAACATTAGCCTCTTTAATAGAAGCATGATCATCTTCCTCAAAGGGGGGAGGATCAACATTAAGAACATTACAATTTTGGTTCACATTATCCTGCAATGCAAAAGAATAATCATCTTTGATAGCGGATTTGGATGATGTTATCAGAAGGTTTAATTGGATCGGGTCGACTTTATATTCTCCAATGAACGATTTTGTAAAGTCTAAAGAACCCAAATCATCACCGAGACATGCATTCTCTTGAGGAGTAGACTTAGGATTTATTACTTCAAAAGGATCTTCTTTAGGGACATCTATCTCAAGAGTATCCTTTGTAATGAGTACTACTGGAGTAAACATCAACACATCAGAAGACATTGAAGGGACAAGGTTTTTAAGAGTAGGTGTAACAGATGCCTGGCCAGTAGCTCCCATCTCACACAAGTGTATAGCATTAGGGTCAGCCTTAATTATGACTACTTGATTATTATGAATGAATTTAATAGATTTATGTAGGGTAGACGAGACTGCACCTTTAGCGTGAATCCATGATCTACTGAGAAGCAGGTTATATGGTAAATTTTCTGACATAACATGTACCAGGGTGGCTATGGTAATGGGTCCCAACCTTAAAGGAAAGATTATCGTGACTAAGGCTTATCAAACAACATTATCAAACCCATGAATACATAAGGAAGAAGTAGCAAGAGAAGATGAATCAATTTCAATTTTAGGCAATAAATCAATACTACACACATTGAGTGTCGAACCAATGTCAAAAAGAGTATGTATTATGTTGATATTATTAACACTAACTATGATCATTAGAGGATCCAGCTGCTTCTGCACTTCCCAAGGTGAGAGTTCTTGTGGATAGAACATAATATTCAGTGAATCCACATGAATATGAGATATCAACACATTAACATCCATTGGCCTAGCAGAAGAAAGCAAGAGAATCTTTTGCAAGGCTTCTTGAAGCATACCTTGATAAACCGGAGTGGACTAAAGCAAGTCGCACAATGAGATCTTGGCCAGAGTAACATGGAGTTGCTTGACAAGATCGTAATCACCAAGTGATTTAGTTGTAGGTTTAGGTGCTTGAGGGATTCTTGGTTCAAAAGATGGTAAAGAAGTAGGTTGATCAATTTTTTGTTTATTCCTTCTAGTATTATAAGTATGGGCTACCATTCTATAAGAGGGAGCCTTAGAAATATCAAGAGAGTCACTATTAAATGGAACACCATTAATAGAACAAATACTTTTAGGAGAAGGACTAGTTGGAGACAAATAAATGACCTATCTCTTAGGTGTTTGGGGGACGGCAGAGACATAGATGATATTTACAGATTCCTTACAACTTATAGAGGAATCATTTGATGAAATATGCTCAACATCTATCCTTGGAGGATCCGATGTGAGAGGAGATTCATCATTCGCCAATGCATCATCTCCAAAAGAGAGTGCATTGGAATAAAGAAGAGATTCATCATTCACTAATGCATCATTTATAGAAGAGAGTTATTTAGAATGAAGATAAGGTAGAGTAATGTTAAGAAAAGTTTCGATGATTTCATCTTCTTGCAACAAAACATCCTCCATCAATATCATCAATAATTTAAAAAATTGTGTGGCCCCCTGATGGACTATTGAAACTTTGATTAGGGACACTATTGAAATTCTCAAATATTTTGATGAGTTTTACATCTCTCATATTTTGAGAGAGGGCAACGGATTAGCAGATATCTTCATTAATCTAGGACTTAGAGGTGTTAGGGAATGGGGTGTCAATGACCCCCTCCCCATGGAGGCAATTGAACATATTAATCATGATTACCAAATTTAAGTTGAATGATTTTTTTTTAAGGCTTCGGGCTTGCATGAATTTCTTCACGTGGCGGGTGTTTATGTGGAGGAGTGGTAATCCATATTTGAATCGAGCTAATTATACCTCAACTGATATATGTAGGGATCAGAACTCTAGGATAATTACTTCATCTTGCCTTAATTATGTTCTCACATAGATTCTGGATATTCTTTGTATTGTCGTCTCAAAGTTTCTCCTATTTGCATTCAGAGCTCTCAAGCTAATTGATTTTGCAAGTATGGGAGGAGATAGGAACCACGCGGAGCCCTTCTCTTGTGAGGCTATCAAGAAGAATCCAAAGGTTTCACAAGCGCTAGATAAAGGTGGGTTGACTCATTACCTAGAGAGAATCCATGACAACAATCTGCAGACTACGACATTGTTTGCAAAATCATGGAATAACAGGGTGTTAAAGTTGGGCGAAACGAAGTTTGATGTCAATGAAGATTTTATAGCCAATATTACTGGGTTGCCTATAGATGGAATGAAGGTTTTTAGAGACAAAAAGGAGTCACAAGCTTCCATGCAAATTTTCTTCAAAGGCAATGAAGCTCAAGACTTGAAGACTACGAAGAGTGGGGGTTACCCGAGGAGCTCTATCAAGGCGTTGTGGGGGGATGTGGCCAAGGAACTCATGCGATATATCACTTTGGAGGGTCGATTCTCTATGGTAAATGCTTACCACTTCCTTATAATTAATCATTTCCACCATAAGAAAAGGATCTTCTTTCCTTACTATCTCCTGACGTCGCTGGATTCTGGTCTCAAAGACCATAAGAGAAACCCCAAAAATCCTATTTTGCATGTAGTGCTTATACTGTTAATTTCTCAATATGCTAAATCTTTTGAGGTAGCTAAGTTGATTGCTACCCCTAAGGGTAAGTAGGTTAAGTCGATGGAGGAGTATAAAATAATATTTGAGGAGGAGTTGATTAGGAAAAAAGGGAAGTAGAGGAATCTTGTTTTGGAAAAGGAGTCAGAATCTGAGGAGGATGTTGACTATGTATTGAACTCCCTTGCTTCTATGGAGGTGGCCCCACATCCCTTTGCAGTAGGAAAGTCTAAAAAAGGGGTATCGAGCCCTAATAAGGGTTATAAGACATGCAGTGATGAGATGGTTGCCAATATACCGAGCTCTTTCCTGAAAGAGAAGAATGAATTGGTTGGTGAGGTTTCGTCGCCACCCCCTGTGACAAGCCAAAAGAAAGAGTTGGAAGAGGGAAGCAAGAAGAAACTGGTTCTTAGGTCGGCAGGTCAGGTGCTGGAAAGGAATTCTCCCTCAAGATGATGGGTGGACAGGGTGTTGATGTGTCCCTGGTTGTGATCCTGAATTTGCAAATGAAAGGAAAGGTTGTGGTTGAGGGCGAATGGGATGTTGAGGTGACTCGAGTTATGGACTTGGATCAACTGAAGAAGAGAAAGGTTGTGGCTGAGGAGATTGTGAACTCCATCCGTAAAATGAAAATGTTAGTTGCTACTGAGAAGCACAAGGTTGACTCTTCCAGTCATGAAAAGGTAAGCTCCTCACATGAGGACGATGTTGTGGGTAAGGGGGTTTTCAACATTGATAGGGAAGAGATTTCTAATGTCCTGGGAACTACTAGAGAGGGTTCCATTTTGTTATTTAAACTTTTCAAATGGGTGTTCCATGAACTTAAAATGACTAATGTTAAAGTTAGGGGTACTATGAGTAAATCTGATGAGTCATCAGTTCAAAACCAACTTGATGAACTATTTAACTCATTAAACATTGTGGCAAAGGAAACCCTTAAGATGAAGCAAAATCTGGAAGGAAGAATTCTCACCTTGGAGGATCAACTAGAGAGAATTTGTGCTAATATGATTAGGGGTGGGGAGGGGATTAGATCTTGGTTTAATTTTGAATCTGTTGGTGTTACCTCTCTTTTTGTTAGTGCCAAGAATCATAAGGAGTTTGTTCCTGCTAAAGAGATTGATGTTGGTGGTAAGCTGATGGAGGAAGAAGTTTCTACTTATAAGGGTGGGGATAAGAATAATGTTTTGATTAATGAGGTGAATACAGATGGGCCTTGGGCTAGGACTAGAAACAATACAAAAGCTCAAGTTGGGGCTCCTGGCAAGGATCTATCTGATGTCACGGATGATGGGAAGAAGGATGTGGAATGCGATGTGGAGGTTGTGGATATCCTGAAGAACGTGTAGTGTTGTTGTCTAGGGTCCTCCTTTCTGGCTGATGTTTTGTTGTTGGTTTGCTACGTTTGGATTGATATTTACTATATGTAGTTATCTTTAGTTTCAACTGCTCTCTTTTGTAAATGGTTTTGGGCCCCTTCAAAACCCATTTCTTACCTCTAATTAAAAAAAAAACATCCTCCAAGGTGAGAGGAATTTCATGAGAAGGATTAAAGATATAGAGTGACATGGGCAAAGCCAAGTCACCATCACATGCATGAAATGGAACATCATTAACACTTTGAATAAAATTAGAAATTGAAGTGATAAAAGAAGACATTAAATTCATTTTGAAAGTAATAAATTAAATATAATAAACAATGCATAAACAAGTTGTTTGAAGGCTGGCACATCACTTTGGTAGTACGAAATGGAAGGTATTTTCACATCGGGTTCACCAAAATGTAGAGAAGGGGGATTCACTGCCCACGAGTCTCTTTGTTCTCAAGAGAGTCCCAGGGAATGAACTACCCTAAACTACCTCATACTACCACAAGGAAAAGAGTGAAAGTTCATAATCAAAATGAGTAGGTCATAGAGGTCTTCTAGAAAAACTGACAAGCTTTCGACCAAAGGATGGAAGCATCAAGTACAGACTACAATGGGATGTGTTGGAGTCCCAGAGGCGTGTTGGCATCCTGTACAGTCTAAAAACTAAGAATTTCACAAAGAACACAAAGTAACTACTTATACACTGACTGCTAAGAACTCTAAGATGCAGCAAAGTAATAGAGATTAACAAAACTAAAATAAAGTAAAGTAAATGAGATATAAATGATAAAACTAAAGAGGAGAAAGAAAATGCTCATAGCAACCCATGTAATGAAGCCTCCAACAAATGAATATCTTCAATACTTGCACACATAAGACCGAGGGAAAAATGTTGGGGTTGTTTAGGGGCTTGCCTCAATCAAACCCATGTTTTGGTGTTCCCACCTCCATGGATAGCCAAATACATAAAGAGAAATAATAAGCAGAAATGAAATAAATGCAAGAGTGATAAAAGCAATCCTCACTCAAGGAGGAGAACCCATATCACGAAATAAAGATGCAATAGATAAGGGATATTTGAAATCCCAAGATGCTCAAAGATACAAGGAACAAGATAGATATCCCCTGCAAGGCTTGACGAAGCCAAGGAGAAAGAAAAATTTGTGAGAGCCAAGAGAGTTGCAAAGAGTTTTGTAAGAACATGAGAGTGCTTGAGGCTGTTGTAACAAGAAAGAGAGAAAAGAGGGAAAAGAGAGTATCCCAGAGAGAAAGACCCAAGAGGAAAAATGAAGTAAAAATTTTGATTTAAAAGAGAGAATAGGAGGGAAAAGAAGGTTCTCGAGCCGTTATGAGGCATCCCAGGCCATTACCACTAACAAAAGACATTAAAAAGTAGCAAAACACTCAAAAATAATTGTTTGAATGTAAAAATGTCATAGGATGCTCGTGCGCTGCATGGACGTCCACGCGGGGCACTAGTGTGCAAACATGTACCATGCTACAAAATGATGAGAATGAGAAAAAAAAAAGTTTGATGCAAAGCTGACATGCAAAGGTAGTTGCTAAAAAGGGGTCCTGAGCATCCTAAGAGGGAAAAATGTTGATGTAGGGGCTAAAATGAGCCTACACAAATGCTAAGGGAGTGGACACTAAAGTGGATACAAAAAATGCACATGAAATTGCAAGGGGTGTAATTTGACGACATTACAAGTAGATATAACATGTTTAAGTGATTCATCTTTTCTTCTTGGTTTAACAAAAATTCCTAACTTTATCATTACTTTTCTCATTTTCCACATTCTCATCAATTGTATAATGAGTTGACATTGAAATGATAGTTTTTTACGATAAGACAAATTGTTTGTATAATCTATTGGCATGTGTTCTTATTTGTCTCCAAGAAATCTTACCAAGAAGATTATCAAAAACAATACTTTCAATTTTTTTTTAAATATTTTCATTTTCAACATCACAAGGATTTTCATTTTCATTTTCATCAACAAAAGGATTTTTATTTTCATTTTCACCAACAAAAATATTTCCATTTTCATTTGCAACTTCAAAGGGATTTTCATTTTCATTTTCAACAACAAAACGATTTTCATTTTCATTTTCAACAACAAAAAGTTTAAATTATTTATTTCTACGAATATTATCAATCTCAACATTGCTAAATCCGGCTTGTTTTAAATCTTCTACAATCAAAGTTTCCATATCATTCAAAGGTGGATTTGAAGATGTACCTGGATCCATGCCTATTGTCACATTCTCCATAGCATTGAAAGGTGAATTTGAAGACATATGTGGATTAGTTTGTATAATCGTATTATTTTCCACATTCACCTCTTGCAAATTTGCATCATCTACATCCATGGTCTCTTCAATGTTTTTATCTTCAATAGTCATGGAATTGGATGCTTCAGCATTATTCATTGATTGAATCCTCATTCTTCCATCTATTTTTCCTTTTTCTTCCTCTCTCTTTGCTTGAATTTCTTCATACCTTCCTATCTTTCCTCTTATTACGATATTGTTGTCCCATGACTACAAAATTCTGAAGTACAAATGAATGTCAATAGTAGAAGTCTTCCTTCTTTGTTCCTCCTTCAAACAAGTAGAAAATGAACACAATTCCACTCCAAAGTTGTCCCAATGATACATCCTTTCAAAATTCAAATCAAATTACAAGTTCAAGAGCCTGTAGAAGAAAATTTTGATAGAAAATGGGAGAAGTAATCATTGTCAGTCGTACACTGTCAAGTTGCAGAATTGACAATAATTTTTTAGTAGTAAAAATAAATAAATAAATTCAAAAAAGGAACAGGATCTCATTTTACTAAACATGATCTCGTAGTGAACAGGATCACGTATCCTAAATGGGATCGCATTTCATTTTCCAACGTTCATATTATTAAATAAAGCAAACGAGATCTCGTTCCTAAAGTGGGATCTCGTTTTTAAAAAAATGAATTTTTGGTCAGGTTTGTGCTTTGTTTTTCAGTTCAAGAAAAGGATTGGGGACCCGAACCTAATCTTTGGACCCGGTTTGACCTGCAACTTGAAGGTCATGTCAATGCCACAAGAAAAGAGTGACTTTGGACATATGTTTAAAGACCTTTTTTGTAGAATTTTTTTTTAAAACCCATTATAGATGAGACTATGTAGATTCCTGAATATGTAGATTTTTTTTACAATTGGATTATTTTTTCTATTTTTCAAATAATTTTTGATGCAACTGGTCCATAAACTTGAAATATCAAGGTTTTTTAGTATTTTAATAACTTTTTATTAAAATATTTTTTTGAAAAATGAAGTATATGTAGGCAATATTCAAATTTTCTTTTCAATTTGAAAAAAAATAAAAAATGATAAAGTTTAGGTCATCTTATGTGTGACGTACACGACAATTTTTCAAAATAGCAAATATAGCCAATAAAAAATTAACAAAAAAAAATTCAAAAAAAATTACAAGAAAACAGCGTGAGAATTCTTCAGTGTGTTACAAATCTTTTCCCAAAAGGATTTAGAAAAATATGATTATTTAGGTCAAAATATGGATGGATGTACATAGTGCCTATGGTATCATTTGGTATTAAAATAAATTACAAAAAAAAGTAACTTTTACGATTTTTAGATGCACTCAATTTGTTCACTAAACTGGGTCCTTATAATTTCATCTTCCAGGCTCATAAAACTTGTGAAATATATCTTTGATATCTTCCATATATATGTCCAAACTCATCTTGAATCATGCCAATAAACTCCTTTTTATGTTTGTAATTTAAATAATTGAAGAAATATTTGGAGCCTCTATTACCATCCTTGATCCAATGTAATCTAGTCCTGATTTTGGCTCTTTGCCCCCTATAAATATCAAGTTTGTGTATTTGAGTTTCAATTGCAGATATATAGGTTTGAATCTTAAAATAGTCTAACTAACTCCCTTGCAAAGATTTTTATTTTATTTTTTTCTACCAAGCTAACCTCTTGCCAAAGGAAGAGAAAAATCAACACAAAGAGAAATAGCCTCATTCCACCACTCTTTGTAGGATTCACCATCATTAGGTTTTGGAATGGAATTCCAAAGGCCAATCAAGGTAGAAATACATGAAGGAATTTTCATATGTGAAGTGTTAAGTTTGAAAGGTAAATGGTAGAATAGAAGTAGTACAAATATTTGGAAAATGGTTTGAAAGCGTAGTAGAATAATCCACTATAACATAAACCCCAGAAGCATCTTGAACTAACTATAGATTAGGAGAGATATAAAACCTATCTAGCTTGCTAAGCTTCCTATCAACCCCAAATTTGCAGTTAGTCCAAGTATACCAGTTATTCTTTTGAGTGGAACTTTTTTTATGAATAGGATACTACCAAAGTATTATGACAAAATAACCATTTATCGAACTCTTCATTATTTAACCTAACATGACTAGCCCAACTTCGGTCTATATGGTTTTCCACCATATTAAAGTCACCTCCTACAACCCAATTAGCTTGAGGAAGATTTGTGGTCATCCAATTCCATAACTCACTTCTTTCTTTTGTAATGTTAGGTACATAAATAGAGCAGAAACCTATGGGTTGGTCATTGATAAAGGAGAGGACCCAAACACAACTATGTGAGGGGTCTTCCCCTTTATCAATGAGTTTTTTTTTAACCCATGAAGAAAGGCCAATGACAACCCCCCTCTCCCTTCTCTATGCGATGTATAGAAGAAAGAAGCATACCTCCATACGTTGCAGAGAGAAGAGCCAAGACGAGATCCATTAAGCTTGAATTCTTGAAAAAAGATGGTATCTGGTTTCCACTTAATAATGGCATCCTTAACATCATATTTACGATGAGGTAGAGAGATCCCTCTTACATTCCAAGAAATAATTTTAAACTTCATTTTTAAACACAGTTAGGAAGTTCTTCCTCTTGTGGAAAAGCCTCAAATTGATTGACAAGAGTGATGTCATTCTTATAATATCTCTGCTCCTTTTCAACAAGATTAGGAGACCTAGATCTATGCTTGGAAATTGGTGAAAGAGAACCTTGTCTTGCAAAAGGTTAAGGATACCTTCATCTTGCAGAAGATGGAGGAGAACTATGACTAATAGGAAAAGACAGAAGATTTCTCAAGAGAACTAACATTATGGACAATTGTTGCTGGGGGATAATTGTAAGACAAGGGAAAACCATTTTGAGTCTCAAAGGCCCTTGAGGGTTCCTTCATTTTCCTAACCATACGCCACCCATCAATCATCGTAACATCTTTAAAAGAATGGGAAGGATTCACAACAAAAAAATTATTACTAACTTTTGAATTGACTTTGGCGTGTAAATGAGGAGATTTTATGGGCATTTTAGTAGGTTGAGAGGGACTTTGAATTTGTTGTGAACTAATAGCGGCCAACCCTTGAGATTGGAAATATTTATTTTTCTTGGTAGGACAGTCTCTTATCAAATGACCCTCTTGTCTACAAAAGAAGCAAGCATTAAGCTTGTTCAAATAAACTATAGGCTAAAATAACTCAAACCTTGGACCTATCAGTTTAATATTTTTTCAGGTAATTGTTGATTAAGGTCCATTTCCACACAAACCCTTAGATGCATCCTCAAACTAGCAAAATTATCATTACTATTTTTACACCATAAAACTCTACCAAGCTAAGATACAATTTCCTTTAAGAATGGTCTAAATGCTAGTTTCAAAAATGGTAATTCTAACCACATTGGGTACTTAGATCTTGAAGGGCCTTTTAGGTGGAAAATAGTGTCCATGCTTGCAGATAACATACTTGACCATAGATAACCCGTAACGTATTGCATATATGATCATCAAACATACATTTATAACCATAATGCATGCATTCATATCATGTATGATTGATAATAAAAAAAGTCAAAATATCATTTATTTTCATATAAGTATAAAATAATATGATTACATGCATTAAGAAAATATAGATAAGATTCAAATTATATTTATTGACATAATCACATATTAAAATTGCATATTAGATTTTTAGCCAATTTATTGAAATATTAGAATTTTTATCCTCCCCACCGAACTACATATAATAAATAGGTGTAGTGAGATAGGGTCAAAGTATATAGTCTTGTTAATAATTAGTTAGTTTGACATTTGTGGTTGTAATGTGTTAGGTGGTTTGAATTTGTCCACAGAAGCTTCGCCCATGTGCACCATTCTTTAATAATAATATAATTTGTTTCTAGAAGCGTCATTTGCGGGCAAGGACATCCTTTTGTACCTGGAACCGCAATTTTCCAATCGAGTGTGCTTTTCATTCACCTCGCATGTTATCTTGTACGGCCAATATAATATATTTCATGGTTGAAATTTCTATGTGTATTTATGTTAATTTTTATTTAGATTTGTGTTTCTTTTGAGAGGAATGTTTTAATATTAATTTTGAATAAGGATCTCTTGTTTTATATTATAAGTTGTGTGTAGTATTTTCTATTTATATTTTTCACATTTAATTTTTATAAATTATCAATATCAAGTTGTCATCTATTTTTTTAGGTTATTTTATATGTATTTATGTGCAATTGATTAGATTAGTCTAGGTTATATATTAAAGAAAGTTCACTGTCCTTTATATTTTGATAAATCGATATAATCCTACACATCTCAACTTTCTAGGATCTCTATTTTACATTTTGAAATTTGATAACACATTTATTTTCACGTATTTTTAGCCTCACATAAAGTTTGATCTTATTTTCTTATATCTCCTTGATTAAGGGTTGGGCATACACTATGATTTGTCTATTATCCCACCTTGGCACCCTAGATTTTGCTATCATTATGTCTCCTTTTAGGTCTTTCTCATTGGTTGATACACAAGTATACATTTTAAGTTTTTGATAGATTATTATGTTTTATTACACAACATTCATATATCCTTCCAATTCTCAAGGCATAGTTTTAAAGCATAGGGATGTGTTTCTTATGAAAGGTTTGTTCTATCATGTTTCATCTTTCCCTTTCTTCATGGAATTGATTATTGTTCATTTATATGTAGTACTTATACACCTATATCATTTATTCATGCACCTAATGATGACCATCTAGATTGTAATAGTGATGAGTGCATGCCTAGTGGTGACCTACCTTGTGATACACCTTGTAGGATCTAGGCATAAATAATATAGTTCTACATCATTCACCTAGTCATCATGTTGTTGCAACTCATGGTGATCTTTCTTCCAAATGTCATGATGATCTTACATCCATAAAGTTTTCCTTTTAGATAACATATCTCCTCTCATATATGATGTGATACATGATGCTTATTCTTCTACATCTCATGTTTGAAAGGAAGCATTGGCTAGGAAAAAAATCTTACACTAACCTTTAAGGGAAGGTTTATGCAAAAATAAAAGAAAATTACAAAAAATAATACACAATGAAAATTATAGCATAACAAGATTATTTATGTGGAGGAAACCCTTTTGAAATAAAACCCCACACTCTAAGCAAAACCAATTATATCATTCATCGACTGAGAGGTTACAATACAAATACAAACTCTAGAGCAATTTTAGTAGCATAATAGTACCTACAAGTCAATCATACAACTCATACAATACGTCATCCTCTAACACCAATATATGGGCTCAATGTATAAATCTCTAGGAAGAAAGATGTATTAATGTAAGACTAAAGAATATGTTTTAATTAGTATGATATGTTAATGCATAATATGTTGTATCAAAGTAGGAGCACTATCTAAGCTCTAGTGAGTGTGATATATCAATACAAGATCAAAGACTATAGGAAGCATGATACACTTATAAATTCATTTATTAAGTTGTAAGCATGATATACTTTAATGTGAAATCAATAAGTAATCTCTAGGAATATTAATATAACAATATAAATTGAGTAAGGAATATGTAATGATCAAAGGCTAAGAACAAGGGTGGGCATAAGAAAAAGAAGCAATAGATGAAAAGGAAAAGGTGATGAAAAAAAAGGAAAATTTGTAATCTAAGAGAAAAATTAAAGAAAAATGTAATGGTAAATAAAGTATAAGTATGCAAATGATGTAAACAAGAAAGGGAAGGAATATGTCAAAAAAAATTCCTATGTCTATCCTAATGATCTTAGATGCTTATGTAATGTTCCAGATAACTCTTAAGTGATATGTGAATGGAAAGATATTAGATGATATAATGAATTAGACATTTATCCTTTTATACAATACCAAATCATGCAAATTCAAAAAAAATTCACTTGAGTTGGTGGAAAAAATACTTGGAGGCAAGCTTGGGCCCATGATTAAATTTGATTTTGGAAAATGTGATCAACCCTAAACATTTAGTTCTAAACCAAGAATAGGACCACACCTACATTTTTGAACCAAGATTGGAAATAATTATTTTGAGAGCCGAGTCTAGATAACTAGAGAATAATGACTTGTTATTAGATAAGTCACAAGTTGGATGCCAAATCTTGCATACAAATATGCTATTTAGAGACTAGACTATTAAAATTAATGAGAAAAGAGTAAAAGTGGGTCCAAAGTGAAACAAAATTAAGTGACAAGGGTGCACTTTTTAGTCTTACATTTTGCTTTCACTTTTTACTTTCATGCAAACTATTATGATTTGTGCATGTTAAGTAAACAAGTAGTCAATTACATGGAAGTAAATGAAAATCACATGAGGATATAGATATTAATGATGATTTGTGCATTCTCCTTGTTGTACATTTAGAAATAGTTAGAATTGTGAATAAACATGAGCCAAAAGATCAAGCAATGAACAAAGACACCTTCCATGCAAGAGATCTGTAAACAAAGAATTTTTATATTCCTCAACAAGAAAAAGCTACATAATGAACCTCAAGAAGCTTCAAGGAAAATAAAAATTACATCCTTTGTAGTTTCAGCTTATATTTTTGTATTCATTTTAGTGTCCATTCCTCTAACATGTTTTAGATCACTTTTCACATAATTTTAGTCTCCCTAAAAATCACAAAAAGACCTACAAGAGCTCCAAACTCAAGAAATCATCCCTAAACACTCCAAAAATTCTCAAGATCATAGCTCACAAGGACCTTAATGCCATTTAGAAGTAGAGCATTTGGCTGAATAACCCCCTTGTTTGAATTTGAAAAAATGATATCTTCCTCTCTTTTATGCTCTAATTCTTGTCAAGTTTCTAATGGTAATTCATCTAAAAACTTAGCAAGGGTTTATACTAAATCACATTGTTTCATCCAAACACTTATATTGTTGTCACAATACAAAATAGAAAAATTAATATCTCTCCTCCAACATGTAGGGAATTAAAGGAAACATCATTGGAGAGTGAGGGAGTAAAATATTGTACATCTAAAGCTAGCAAGTGTGCAAGCATATTCAAATTTATTATACCATAGATTTTGTGTATGTTTCTTCCCCCTTGATCATCTAATAGCTTATTTTTATATCCCTTGTTATATGCACTTTGACAAAAAAAAATTATTGTCCATGCCCTCACATGCTTATCATAATATGATGCTCTTTTACCATGTTTACATTTTTTTCCCCTTCTCCTCTAATTTCTTGCACTCTTTATATGCAACTAATTGGTGGGTATATATGTTCACTAACATCCCTTTGATAATTTATGTTTTGCAATATCATGCTCATAGTTATTTTCATTTCCAAGGGATCTCTACCAGTCTTACCCACATGGTCAAAGTCCCTTTACATTTTTTCTTAGTCAAATCCTTACCTTTTTGCATAACAAGTGGAATCTCTTATCCTTGTATTTCTTTCTTTTTTTAGGATAATTATTTTTAATGCAAGTTGTAGTTAGTGCTTATTTTAAATATGTAATGATGCTAGTAATTGTATACTCCTTTTTTGTATGAGAATTTAATAATGAATTATATTCTTTGAGTAGATTTGTATTCTTTAAGTGTTTGAAAAATATTCAATTTCCATGTTGAGAGCTTATTTTACTTTGGCATGCATGTGCCTAGTAGTTTGTATGTGCATCAATGTGGGTGGAAAATATAATGGTGAAGATTGAATACCCAATGCCCTTTTCCCTTATGTTTTGGTCAGTTTGACCTCAATGTTTTTTATGCAATGACTAATCGATACATGGAAAGTTTTACAAGAATTTGAATAATGAAATCACTCTATCTCAATCCCATTATCACCCACCCTAGAGATTCATAACCTTAGATTAAATTTGCAGTTGCAAACTTGACCCAAGTCGTTTCCATAGTTGTAGATTTCAACCTTAAACTTTTAAAATTTAAATTTCAAGTTTTACACCTTGTTGACCTTCCCCCTATCCATTGTGAGCTAACCTAGTGCATGTTTGTATTGATTTGTGTATCATGTTGATATATTTTCAAGTCACTTACTCAATTATTAAAATTAGATGGAATAATGCAAGGACAACTTGGGAATGATTTAAGAGTATTTACCATGGCAACATTATTAGACAATTACATTAGCATACATCATCTATTGTATTCTCACTTGTTGCCCTCGATCCTTATTTTGAAGCCATTGAATTGGTCCAACCAAGGGTCTGATTGAGAAGAACATAATTCATCAAATTCATAAAGATGTTTGTAAACATTGCAAATTCTTACCACAATTCATAATCATAGAATCAAGATAAATGAGTTCCAACAATCAATTTGAGACCAAATCATTCCTACAAACACATACTTATAGGTACATATAGATTCAATTTTATAAACATGGATCTAAACCAAAACAAAACATATATATAATTAGTTTATATATATTAAGATTATCATCTCAACAAACCTTAGAAATATAACACAATAATACATTATTTTTTAATATCCTCTATATCACTTCCACACTTTTAAAACTGACTAGATATTGTACTTAGCCAAGGATATTAAAACTGTTCTTCCATCTAGTGTAGAAAGAGATATAAAAGGAAGTTGTGTACCTATTGATAGAGCCATGTGCACTAGTACTAGTGCTACAACTAAAATCAAAAGCATTCAGTGCGACCTACTGTTGTCGTTGAGTCATTGTTCGGAGAAAGTGAAAGACAATGAGTTTATGCAATTACACGTTAGATTGACTGTTGAGCTACATAACATAACAGAATCTCCCCCACGTGCTAGTGATAATGGAAGCAACAATAAAGGCGTGTAATTGAGGCAACTCCATCGACCACGCCATGGTCATGCTCATGCTCATGATGACGGTGACGGTGATGGTGACAGTGACAGACAGTGATGGTGATGTTGATGGGGCCACTCCACATTAAAAAGAAGTCAACATTGTTGAAGATGAGCAAGGATCCATCTCATAAGTTATAATTGTGAACGTTGACAAAGGAAGCTTGTGTGTTCACTTGATTTATAGATTCATTTTGAGTGTAAAGCCTTAGCAATGATTTTGTAAGTCATCAAATTGCCCACCCTATTCATATTTAGGAATGAGTTCACTGAGCATTTGATTAATATTCATATATAGGAGTTCACTAAACATTTGATTAATGATATAATTAGGAGTGCTGGTTTCAACATCTTTATTATAAAATATAATAGAAATTTGTTTATAAAGTTATGTGGGCAAGGCAAATCATTTGTTTTAAAGTTTTTCTTATTAGTTATATAATTAAGAGTTTTATGGAGCTTCTTTATAGTTCAAGAGTTTGTCAAGGAAATGGTTATAATTAGGAGCAATTTCTTTAGAAGTGTGCTCCTCTATAATGTCTTTTAGAATGACAAAGCTTATTATCATTATTGAGTGGTCTTTTAGTTTTAAAATGCTAACTTGTTTAGGATTCATGTCTAAGCTAACTAATTACATAAAGATGTTCACGGATGTAAATATAAAGGTCACTAAATCAATAAGATCGTGTTGATTTATCAAAACTAATTGCAAGAAAAACTAGGTGTTTCCCTTAAGGGTTAACTTAGAGGTAAGGACATCAATCGCCACTCTTCATTTTTCTTGTTGTTAACATATTTGATCAATCTTAGAGTATTGTTCAAATAAGAATAGTGGCGATATTATCAATGACTTGAGAGATCTAGCTTGAGAGAGATATCAATGCCATCTTAATAGCTAGTTGCATATGATTGCTCAATTCCATCGTGACGTGTTTAAGTGCATAATGAACATCTTTAAATACTATGACATAATAACATGTCACATGAAACTTGTATTAAGTTGGCTCAAAATAGCTAGTGAAAGGAGTGGTAAAGTTTGAATTTTGATTTGAAGCTCTGGAATTTGGGGATCATTCATGTGCTCCTCCTCAAGATTGACCTTAATTAATCTTGAGTCAATCAAAAGTGTGGTGGGAATAAAATTTTGATTTTGAGGTGAGGAATAAATATCTAGGAATTAGTGTGAATGTGAGTGGAATGGAGATGGATAAGGACGCAAAAGTGTGGGATTGTGGGTGAAATCTAATACAAATATGTCATTATTAATATATTATTACATTGAGACATTTTGATCAAGGTAGGCACAATATTAAATAGAAATCAATATGAATATGCTAATTTTATCCTTACACTAATAAAAGCTTACTTGCAAGCCATGAGCAACTCTTGCCATAAAATTTATATCATATTTGAATACCATTACTCATACAACATTTTTTAGCCAATTAGATTTTAAATTTCAAGAATAAGATTGCATGCGAATTTTTTTTAAGATGTATATAAATTCATATGTGAGATAATCCTAACTATGTGTTAATAGTATGAGAGAGAGAGTGTGTGTTAATAGCTTTTCCTAGTGGGTTGTTGACAAGAATGCAATATTATCTTAAACTCCACTTAGTTTGTAGTAAATGAATGGAGATCATCTTGAATTTCGACCACTACTCTATAAGTCTAGTATTTTAAAATCACTAATTACTTAAGAGTCTACACAAATTTGAGCATTAAATGAGTCTACACAAATTTGAGCATTAAATATAGGGAGGACTTGGATAAAGAAATGGTAGATATATACCAAATAAATATAGAAGAAAAAATAAGAAATGAGCTAAGAGTAGGAAAATATATAAATGTTAACAAGACAATGATAGGAACCAACATTAAAACACAACCTCTTACACTTGTTTAAGACATAGTTTTAAAAAATTATAAGATGGATGAATAATACCTAGCTTCTTGGAAACTAGTTTTGGAATTCAATAATTGAAATAATAAAGGTGGTAACTTTTTCTATATGCAAATTTACTCTTTCATTCTATTCTACTGGTTGCAAATGCCATTAAATAAGAAAATGCTAGAAATCACATATTTGAATGCCGCATATTTTGGGTTTACATGAAATATCATTTTTATACTATCAATTCTTTTAGCTTATATAAAGATAAAAAATATCATTTTTATACTATCAATCTTTTTAAGTTTATATAAAGATAAAAAATATCATTTTTATACTACCATATTTTCTTTGATTACAAAGAAAGCTCAGTATATAATTACCTATTTTTGGTTATTCTTATGTTGACTTTCTTTTTTTAATGCTCCTAAATTTCGTCTAGAAAAATGTTCTTTATTTTTTAAATTATTTTTCATTGCCAAGACTATGGAGCACAACAACTTATTTTCTCGAGACATGAGAAAAATATGATCCATTATTGTTTTATTATGAAATAGATAAAATGGCACTATTAATGTCATTACAAATATACTCTCATATAGCACTATCACAATCACTCTAAGCTAACTGTTATCTCTACAAGCCTATTCTCAAATTCAGAGATGAGAATCACCCATTTTAAGATTCAAATTTAAATCCCAATAAGATGAGAACTCAACGTAACTCAATTTAAGGTCCAATTTTGAACCTTAGTAAGTTAAAAGTTATAAAACTATTCATAGGAACAATTTGACCCTAAAAGAGGAACCAAAAATATATTATCTCAATGAAGTCAAAGTTTCAATCTACTTGTAGATAGAAGAAGCAAAGTTAATTGTTTTCCAAGTTTTTACCAAATTTTCCACTAAATTTGGTGAATGCCAACCTAGGTTAAGGCTTGTTGCTCTAGAATAATAAAAAATACTATAAAATGTTCATCAAACATATTTGTATAAATATTATCACAATTATTTTCATGTTTAGAAGATATACATGACAAGTTTAGAAAAAAATATTTTGAAACCATGCTTCTTTCGAAATAAAATTCAATATCTTGTCCCCCTCCTTAAAAAGTGTGGTAGTTTTGACAATGTCCACAATATTGAAGGATTTATTCTCTCTAAAACTTGTTGCACAATCAAGAGAATCCACCTTCATAATGTTCTAAATGTAAGCATCCTTTGCCATTGAGAGTACAACATAAAAGAAAGGACAAAACATTATTTGTAGCCTAATTTACGAAGTAGAAGAGAAAATAAAAGTTCAAATTACCTAGGCTAATTATCTATGTACACCAATATTATATAATAAAAAAATTGACCCAAACTTAATTTCCATGGTATCTTCAACAACATAGCAACATGCAACTTTCATAACCTAATCCAACACTATGCTCCATTATAAGTCAATATGCCAAGCAATAGATTTGAAAATCACCAATGCAACACAACCATATCAAATGCAAACTAGATTTGAAAATCACCAATGTGCAACACAACCATATCAAATGATTTAACATATCAAACTAGATACAAAAAATTGAGAAGAGTAAAACTTTCTTCAATTAATTAAAGGGAATAAGATTTAAATTTTAAGAGAATTATAATTACAAGATTTTTGTGCAAAGTTAACTATCAACTCCAAGGCGAGAAGAATTGTGAGATAAAAAATCTCTAATTTATATATTCTTGTTCCAATTAAATATTTCCGCATTAATACTAAGCATTCCATGGGATAATATTAATTGTTTCCCCTTTGAAGAAAACATATGCGTTGAAATAAAGAGTAATAACTTTTTATGATGACCTATCCATCAAATCCAAACCTAGACTTAATAGGTCCATGCTCTATGTGTTGATCACAACTTTTCTTATTTGACAACCATTTCTTTTTGAAATTTTAAAGATGTTTTCCTAGCTTGGGACATTTCAAATTCTAGACAAAAAGTAAGGTCTATAGTGTCCTTCACAACACACCCTTACTCTTTTATAATTAGGGACCCTTGCTTTAATTTTATTTTTATTTTGGTATATTTTTATGCTTCAAAAGTTAGTCAAGGGAGTCATTTATGGTTTTTAGGTCATTTAGTCTTAATACTAAGATTGTTAATTCTTGGTCTTAGTATAGGAGAAAGCATGCTATAGTGATAAAATGATATCTTTTGATTGTTATTAGGATTGGTTAAGAGATAAATCTTACATCAAGTCAAATTTGTATATCCTTAAAGTTAGATTTTACCTTTGAAAATTAATTGAACTTTCCTTGTAGTATTGCATGTATGTAAATTTGCATTAAGTATCTAATTATTTGCTTTTCTTTAACTAGCATACTTTTAAGACTAGCCTACATGTATGCAAAGTTGAAACAAGTCTCTAATTCCCCACTTTGCTTTAAATGATAATTTTTTTGGCCCAACTTGCATATGTACAAACTCGCACAAAAGTTATAAAACCTTGCCACAGTTAGTTTTTCCAAAATATTTTATCTAATATCTTCATCACTACAAAGGTGCACCAAGGTTTTTAAGTCCTAATGATAGTTTATAATTTGACTCGTGTGTAGGGGGATTATAAAATATTGTGGCACTTCATTTTCTCTTCATTTATCTTTTTTCCTTTGTGATTTTGAGTGATTGCATGTTTTTACCTCTTGCAAGTGCATTCTAGCTTCTTAGTACTCTTCACATTCTAGATCATTGCCTTGGGTTTGATGAATCATCATGATGCATGCTTGTTGACTACCTACAACTAGGGTCTCTCAACGTTTCCTCATTCTTGGTTTTCTGTCATTACTTCTTCCTTTCACATTATTATTAATTAATTGTGAAGATAAGGGGAAAATGGGATGGAGGATATAAGGAAATAAACAAAACAATTATTCACAAAAACTAATTTAAATATTTTACCTTTCTCCCCTTCTTTGATTGAGCTAAAGTGAAGTGCACCCAAAGCTCCACTTGATGTGCTTAGTGAGATGCATGTTGATTATTGTTATATAATATGGATTACTCAATGCACCAACATAACAATAGATAAGGATGTAATGGATTGATTATCAAATGGACAAAATGATAGTATGATTAAATATATGATGATAATGGAAGGGAACACATCCAATTTATATAATTTCTAAGGAATAATTGAAGGGCTAAGACGCAAAGTTGATGGAGAGTTAGGATTTGAGAAAAATGGAGGCATGAATTGAAGCTGTAGTCATGGGACAAGTGTCACAATCTAGTGAAGAATATATTAAATGAACTTGTAAGATGATATGGAGACCACGGTAAGATGAAATGGAGGTTACACATGTGTGAGGAGAATGCTAAAACATGTGTGAGGAGCATGCTTGCACATGTGTGAGAAAGGTAGTGGGCCTAAGATAAAAGTCAAAGATGAGGTGAAGCCTTTGGAAAATTTAAATTTTACAAGTTTTCATGCTCACAAGAGGGATACAAGTGTAAGATGGAATGGAGGCTACACACATGTAAGGACCATGCTCACATATGTGTGAGAAAGGTAGTGGGTCTAGGCCAAAAGTCAAATATGAGGTGGAGGCTTGAGAGGACTTCAAGTTTACAATTTTGCATTCTCACACATGTGGGAGCATGTGAAGAGTGGGGACACATGGGAAATACTCATGGATTTAGATTTTAATCTGTGGGGAGATTAAATGGTTAGGTTTAAAATTTGGAGGATTAGGTTGATGAAGAATTCAAAAATTAGAGGAAATGTTAATGAGGATTAATTAGCATTAATTAATTAATTAATAATAGATTAATTAATTAAGCTGGAGGAATTAGGGACTAATATTTTTTAATTAAATCAATTTAATTAATTAATCTTAGAGAGGAGACAAACATTGATTGTTGGAAGGGTAATTAATTAAATAATGATTTATTTAATTAATTATGGGAATATGATAAAGTGGTGGATTATAGGAATAATTATTTAAATAATTAATTAATGGGAAAATGGTAAATTGGGAGTTAACTTGGTGAATTTTTGGGTGTCTATAGTTTCTTGATATACTTGTTAAGTGTAAAAAGATATCCTAGATCTAACTAGTAGATTAACCCAAATCAATCTTTTCTTTGCTTAACATTGGAACACAAAACAATGAAGGCATTATGATTAGCTAACTTCATGATTTTTTAATATTATATTGGGCAGATTTTAGAGTGGTGTTTTTCTCCCAAAAGGGTTTTCCCCATGCAAATCACTATGTTGTGATATGCATGATAAATTTATGTAACTATTGTAAATATCTAAAAAAAAATCCATTACTCTCCTCTCAAGGTTAGTGTAGGAAGTTTCACTACCTTAACTTCCTTATAGTGGTTTTGTGTAAGCTTATTTCTATAAAAGAAAGCACATGAGTATTGTTGAGGTTGGCTATCATAACCTTTGGCATGTTGGCTAAGGATGATTGAGCATCTCTTGTAGGTTTCATATGTGAGGAGAGGAAACATAGATTGTGATGTGTGGCTACATGATTCTCAAATGCTTGTTCACATGGAGTGCAAGTAGGGAGCTTGATGTTTCAGAGGTATTCATAGAGACTCTGCAAGTGTATTGTAATCTTTGTTCATGAGATAATACATTTAATGTGGATATTTTTGGAGGTTATTTTTTTCTCTTGTGAGGGTTTTCCCAAGGTACATTTTATGTCATCTTGATGGTATGTTTGTACATCATTTTGCACTATAGATAATAAATACTTATTTGCATTTTTTCTCTCATGGGGTTTTGTGGAAATAGTTATATATGGCTATAAATTTCCCTTTGCAATGATATTTATTCGGATAAAATAAAAGGAGTATTAATACAACCATTATTCAATTGGTTTAATAATATATTTTGATAAGGTTTTAATTGATAAAATAAGAAAATTTATAACACTTTATAAAAAGTATAACAAGAGATTTTACAAATGCATATTAACTCATTATATCAACAAATTGCTTAGTATTATTACTAAATTACTTGTGTCTCATTCCATTTTATAACAATCTTAGAAATACTTTGACCCTCTCCAATATTGGGTATAGAAACCTTAATAGTAAGTATCATGCTTAAAAAATGAATAGAACACCAAAATATACTTGTATAGGCTCTACTCTCCTCTTACCTACTTTGAATCTCAAGCAAAATAATATCCTTGACCATTGAAAAATGATATTCACTCTTCAAATCATGATTATATATACTACCTCTTTATTCTATCCAATAACTACAAATTTGTAAGGCTAGGCTATTGTGGGATAGTTGGAAGAATGTGTAGAAAGTAAGAGAAACATATCATGGTATAATTATTGAATTTCCAATGCTTTGTTTCCATTCTTCTAAATTTGGTATATATATTCCATAAATTGTTTCATTGATCATATATCCAATATTGGTAGCTTTACTCCCTCCTTGCAAGTAGTAGTCACAAAAACATACTCATCAATTATTATTTTTTCCATTATTAGTCAAAGAAAAATTAATTCATAACATCTTTCCCATACTTATTAGTAATAATACCAATAATCATAATCTTTTTTAGATTACTGAAATTTAATATAACTAAAATTATAAATTGGGATTTAGAAATCAATTTACTCTTTTGACCAATCAAATATACACATTTTTCATTAATTTTTTTGTGAAGAATAAATCATTTGGGAAATTAATTCAAAATTAATTTTTGTGTTTTATATTTGAGATGGAATATAGTGCAACTATATGCACTTTTTAACAACACATGCCTTTTTTTAGTATCACAACAAATCTTGATCTTGTAGATGTCTTTTTGTATTTCATTGGAACCCCTTAAATGAGACAACTGAACCACTCACCTACTAAGCTATTTGAGTATATTTTAAACCTATTAATTCATATAGAAGACTCTTGGGTTGATACCTTTCAAGTATTGGAATGAATAATATTCCAATAGATTAGCATGCCAAAATATGTGTCAACAAGTTCCTTCCCCACATCAATTTTTTGTGTCATCCTAGAATACAATTATACCAATTACCTAAGTGCAAAGGAAATGTAATCCATGGAGATAGAAGGCGGAAAAAGAAACCAAACAATGAATCAAGCCATTCTCAATCCTACATACAAAAAAAAAATCACCCACAATATGAAACTACTGAATATTTTATCAATTTAAAAAACAATTGTATCAAAACTTCCCAAAAGAGGTCCCTTATCTAATTTGGACAACATGCTTTCAATTAGAAAGTAAAAAATACCAAATGAAGCGTCAACGATTTTTTTCACTTCATTCAAAAGTGTACCCTACAAGTAACAATCTAACACTTTATGACAAAAGAGAGCATTCTTCTCAACCATCAAATCCATATCATTCATGCTTAATTATGTATGTAGAAAGTGACAAAAAATCATCTTACTAGTTGGAAAGTGTTGTTGCTTAGCATCTATCTCTATTTAGTCTAAACCACAAATAGTCTTTCCTATTATACCAAAATAGCCATTTCATATAGAAAACATACTAGTTGAGGAGTTAAGAATTGCCTCCTTATCTTAATAGTTTAAGCACAATATTCATACATCTCATTGTCAAAACAATCAACTTATTGATGTAGTCTTTCCAAAAACTTTTTTTTCTATATATATTCTTTAATAATTTTGAAATCATCAATCATCAATTGCTCTAATCTTTCTAATCTCATTGGGACCATTGGCAAGAATTTTTTTGTTAATTAAAATAGAAGTTACCTTAGAAATAACTTCAAAAAAATCCATCGACAAGAAAACAAATCAAAATATTATGTAAAATATTGTATCCAAATCATTATGCATGTTTTATAAGAGATTATTTTTCTAATATAAAAATATATTAATTCTTATATGGAGTAGGCTTCATAAAAAGAAGAGAGAAACAAAAAAAAGGGACTAAAACATACTGCCAACCATACTAAATCACATGGAGATTCATCAAAAATGGATAAAGCTTCCTCTATTCTATCAATAGAATGTTATTTTGCATAGTCAATAGTTGCAAGTAAAACCTATTGAATGGTAGTGCTAACCTACATGGGAAAAATTACTAATAAATATTCAAAAAATTACATAATACTAACTACTAATTTAAATTCGCCGGTATTGGCATGGTGTACTGGTTTAAAGGTGGCATTGTTGTTCTTGCCACCAAGGTTCAAACCCCATTGGGGTGGTATTGTTGAATGGTTGTATTCCGGTTCATAGCTCTGGTCAAAAGTGTTTACCCCTTGATTAAAAAAAAAACTACTAATTTAAACTCAAGAGAGGTATTCAGTACTTTCCATAAGAATCGATCAAATTCATGCATGGTCTATAGCTTTCTCAAAATTTCTTACGTTGAGCATATTTTCAAACTCTCTAAAATTTTATAGTCCAGAGAGATTTGAGAACCTATCAATTATAACAACTTGCTATTTATTCATAATATCTTCTAGAAGTCTATATTTCATGGACATGGACAAGTTTAACATTTTAGTTCAATCATGGTAATCACATGAACATACTAAATTTCTACAAGTAAAAAATATTGACTTCCAAACTTCAAAAACACGAGTTATGGAAGACCAACCTAGAGTTTCATCTTATGATCTTAGGTGAACCCTATCATTATCCATTCAATTTTCATAATGATAGACTCCCCTTTGCATGAGATTACTTATGAATTGAGTTTTAAATGAGTGTAATTTTAGGAATGTAATTATTGATGAAATTTTTTGTCCCTTGGCTAACAAAATTCATGGCCTAATAAACATAAACTCTCTAAATAATAGATGGATATATTTAAAATTAAATACCATTGAATTATTTCCATAAATCAACCCTATTTACTATTACTATTGTTCAAAATTTGTCACAAAATCTAGAACTATTTCTCACCATCCAAAATGGGCAACAAATTTGAGTGTAAGTGGTGTCAATAGCACCAAGCAGTGTATAAATTCCACCACATATTACATTTTTATGATGATAGTCCCCCATGATGCTTAAATTGTATTATCCTTGCACAATATTTTTTAATCACTCGGATTTGTTTCTAATATATCTTTGTTGAAAGAATTGTAATTAATATTTAACACAAACATCTATCTTCAAAGAAGCTATCAAACATCGCAAGGATGCAACCACTACTTACCTAAAAAAATATGCATGGTACAATATTAGTTACCCATGTTAGCAATGATACTTTCTTTAAGTTTGAATGAAATAAAAAATCATTAGAATCAAGTTATTAGAATAAGAAAGAATGTTAATGTTACCACAAAATCACTTTTGTATAAACTGGGCATATGTAAATAATATCAAGACTTTAATGAAGATAATGTTTGTTCAAAATAAGGTAATGTTACTTGACTTGGGAAAACTTGCTATACAATACATTATAAGCAATGAAAAGTTACAAACTCAATTGTTATTGAAGAAATCCATCAAAACAATAATTTCATGCTCCTTGCCTTCAACCCCCTTAAAAAATAAAGAATTCAAGGTAATACTAACAACAAAGATTCATATGATCTAGCATTAGCTATATTTTCCAATAAATTAATGGGAGGATAACATTGAGGTATATTTGATTTTGAATAAGAAAATGCACGCCCTAATTCTCAAGTAATAGGTGGAAACAATCATACTTTTGGATAAAAAAAAGGAATACAGATACAACCATCACTCAACTAGTTTAGTTAGTAGAACTAATAAAGGTTTAAGTTATAAAATAGGCAAAGCTATAAAATTTCATAAAAAAATGTAGCAAGAGATTTTACAAATGCTTGTGTTAATTCCTGATGTCTACAATTTGTCTAAATTACTAGTGGCTCATTACATTATGTAACAAACTTAGCAATAATTTGATCTTTGCAATGTCGGTTATAGAAACCTTAATAGTGAGTAATGAACTTTAATAAAAATGAATAAAACATCACAATATGTCTCTTTTGCTATGCTCTCCTCCTTACTACATTGAATCTCAAATGATATAATATCCTCAACCATTAAACAATATTTCACTCTTCAAATAATGATTATATAAATTATCTATTTATTCTAGCCAACAACTACACATTTGTAAGACCACACTATTATGAAATAAAAAATATAATCACAAAAACATACTCATCAATTACTTTTACTTAATTAAAACATAACATTTTTCCATACTTTAATCAACCAAACTTTAACATATGTAATATTTTAAAAATTACACAATAAATAAAATCATACAATAACCTCGACCAAATTAGGAAGAAAGAAATAACATTTCCTACACAAAATCCAAAAAATGTGAAACCAAATACAAATATCTGACTAAGGGATTGAGAAAATAGTTTTTGGGAGAAAATGGTTTGTGGTGTGGAAGAAAATGTCCCAAGTACGGAAGTGGGTAATGTACTTTGTTTTAACTTGTTTCCTCGTAGGTGCCACATCACATCTTCTAATTAATTAATTAGGTTATCATTTCTCCTTCACAATCATTGCTGCAATTAACATCTTACACCTGTCCTCAAACTCAAAACTTTCATCCTCGCCTATTTTTAATTCTTAGTACAATCTCCATCCAAAACCAATTCACTATTGGAACTGCTCGCATGGTCATTATCTCACCAACTAGTTGTTTTTATGCCTTTCTTTATATATGATTCATTTTTCTATTTTTAATCTTTTCATATATATATTTGAACAGTATGTATCTAATTTTCATCTTATTTTTATGTATATACATTTGTTTAATTCATACGTTTACCGTATTCATTTATGTATCTATTTTTCGTGTAGTTATTGATCTCAGAGATTTTATTTTTTGTCTATCCTAATATATTTTGGTTATCATTAGTTGTGGAATTGTTCTCTTCTTTTCCAAAGTTCAAAATTTAAATTTGGTCGACTAATTTCATTTATTCTCTTATCATAAGCAACTTAACACACATTTGACATAATTTTATATTGTGGGCTTGTATTTAAGGTTTTCTTAGCCTAAATTAAAGGAGTAATAAATAGAATTACATTTTAATTTAGTGTAGTAAAACTGTTGGTGCATTTTTTCTTGCATTTAGTTCATTACTTCATTAGATTATATGCACCTAGGATAGAATATGTTTACTTAGGTAGGTTGCATTCATGTGACTTGTGCTTTCTTAGCTTAGTTGAGATGTTGTGCATAAGTATGACTTGCAAAGATCCTTTATCTCACATTAATTGCACATTCACATTACTTGATGATGTACCCTATATATACCCACTTGTAACCCTCGTATGAGCATCTTCATTGCAATCCAAGCAATTTTATGATCTTGTCTCATTTGCATCCTTTGAATAGAATATAACTATTTTGTCATATTGGTTTTTTTGTGATCTCTTTTAAGCCTTCTTTATATTGGGTGGCTATCTTCATAACCGAATCTAACATTATATCAAAGCTCAAGAGAGCCTTAAATTAGTCTTTTATGAAGATTTAAGTTTGCAGTTCTTGTTTTTTTTAAAACTTGGTAGATTATTCTTTTGTATCAAATGATGATCTATAGAATAATTGTTTTTAATAGAAAGATCAAATTTCATAAGTGAATTTTTGAATATTGGTAGAACGAATCAAAGCTCACATTAAGTCCAAAGCATCCAAGATAACTAATTTTTATTTTTGTTGCATCCAAATCAAACATAAGAGTTCAAATTTGTAGAGGGTTTCATTTGGGAGGTGTTTGCTATATCTAAAATTTGATGTACTTTCTAGATCCAACATATAGGCATCATTTTAGAACATTTTGGGTCAAATCTAACCTTGTAATCATGTCTAGGAGGCCAAAAACCTATATATCAACTATTAAGTTTTCAAAATTGGGCCCCGCAAAACCTTGTAATCTTGTCTAGGAGGCCCTCCTTAGTCATCTATATAATTTAGTATAATTGGTACTATAGTGTTGAAAAATGTACTCCTTTATATTTTCACACTATGTTTGCATCCCCTTAATTAATTGAACTTTGTTAAGCTTCTAATTGCCTGAATTATGCATTCTTAAGCCGTATTATTCTTATTTTTTGAAAGGGAAACTGACATTAAACAAATGATAACATTATTTTAAATACCTTGGAAATTATGTCCTGCATTTAGGTCCCAAGACCCATTCACCCAAGGGAGAATGGGTCCTCTTTAAGTCTTAGGTCCCAATTTTTAATATATTTTTGGCAACATTTTAATGATTCAAATTCAAGTTTCAAATGTTGGCCTATGGAATCAAATTTTTGAGAAATTAGATAAACACCTATAAATACATATTTATCAATTCAGAGGATAAGACTTCAAGATATCAATCCTAAGAGAATATATTATTGTCAAGAGGATTGAAGAGAAGATTTATCAAACATCTACAATAGCAAATCAAGATCATATCATCAGGTCAAAGTTAGGTGTGTTCATACTATGTTTTGGAGTGAACATTATGATGTAGGCTTCAAGAATTCAAGCATCAAATCAAGCAATCATTCAAGTTGATTCAAGAAAGATCAAGCTCCTTAGAGAGATGTGTTAGACTTTAATCCTCTAAGGGAAACCATTAAGGGTTTGGTGATTTGTGACATAACATTGCTCATTCATCATTCCTTACATTTTGTCATTATTTCATTATCAAGGTTTAATTACCAAAGTGGGGTTTGACCAAGGCAAACCCCTATTCACCAAAAACAAACAATTTCCCCTCTTTATGTGTATAGATTTGTAGATGAAGAAGAATTGAAGATTGA
Organism: Sequoia sempervirens; assembly: GCA_007258455.2. NCBI lineage: Eukaryota > Viridiplantae > Streptophyta > Pinopsida > Cupressales > Cupressaceae > Sequoia > Sequoia sempervirens. The sequence continues at coordinate 88,561 of VDFB02130852.1, forward strand.
TCAAAAGTGCAATTTTGTAAAGTCGTCAAAGGTGTGGGTATGTGTAGGATCATGATAGGCCAAAAAGTGGCGATATGATGGGTATGTGGTTGATGACATTTGTTTTACCCAAAATTTATGAAACGAAAAGGGTTTTTAAAGGAGATTCTCATCTTTCCACCAATATAAATTATGCTTTACTTTTAATTTAATAAATTATTATTATTCATTTTCTATTTAAATTACAACTAAAGTCCCGATTGATAAGTTGATTGAAAAACATCTATAGCTTTCAAATGGTATCACATTTTTTGAATCTGAAACATACATCACATTCTATGCTTTGCATACTATAGGATTAAAAAATATAAAAAATGAATTTCATGAAGTTTTGACCAAGTTAAAGTGGTTAGACATACGAGTTTTTATATTTTTAAAAGTTGTAATAAAAATCATAATTAATTGTTTACTTGGAAAAAATTACAAAAAATATGCATCACATCGGGACATGAGTCCTCTACTTATATCTAAAATATTATAAAAAATATTATCATTTTATTGTGGTTAGGGTGGTCAGACACCTACTTCTTATTTTTTCCCTGAAATTTAAGTACTATGCATTGAAATTTCAAAATTTCACCAAATAGATTTTAAAAATAAAATAAACCTAGTAGTTTAGAAACTACATTCAATTTTCTACAGATTCTATTCTTACATATTTTTTAAATAATGTAGATAGCTTATTCAAATTTTTACATCAAGTTGCCAAACTCTAATTTTTCTGAATTTTTTGCCACTTAAGGGCCTATTTTTCCATGGTGATCCTACACATACCCGTGTCATCAAAGTTGTAAAGCCACAAAAACTCATTTATAGAATTTATTTTCAGCTTTCCAACAATGGAATCCAGAGGAATCAACTAGAGTGTAGATCTAGGACCAGAAGACTATGAAATCAAATTTTGGATCCTTGTATAGAGACCCATTCACCCTAAGGTGAATCTATCCCAACAGGACACTCAATAACCATTTTTGATGATAGGTGCACATGGATTTCCCCTTCTCAGATCTACTTGAAATTTTTAGTTTTTGTTTGTGCTATACTTTATTTCTACATTTCAAGTTTTACATCACATAATTATTTTTATTTCCCCTAAGTGCATTTCAGTCAAATTTGTCATTTTCTATCATAAAGGAAACAATAGATCCTCTAATAGGGTTGACTCACCTAAAGGTTGAAATTCAATCCTACCTTTGGGAGATCTCTTTTCCCAATGAAATTAGAAGAAAGATAGGTGCATCACCTTCCTTTGATTCCACATTTATCACCTCCAAAAACCACCACCAATTTTTCTTCATTTTATTTTGGTGAACCTAACATTCTTGCACTATAAGCTTTCTGATTTGGAGATCCTTCAAACCCTGGATCTAGGATTTTGCATTAGTTTTCATTGCATCTCATTTAGGGTTTTCAAAATTGTATTAGTTTGCATTCCACTTAGGGTTTTAAAAGTTGCATTTTGTATTGTTTAAAACTTAAAAAAAATAAAAATCGGCATACATTTTGCATTCATTTCACATAATAGTCTGCATATTAGTGTTTCCCAATTATTTTCATCAAACAAAATCAAACAAAATTGCATCTAGAAAGTTGTCATTTTGCTTGTTGTTTGTCATCAAATTGCACTTGCATTTCATCATAAATTTCTAGAAATGTGTAACTGAAAGTGTTTGTTTAAAACCTAAATCAGAGACCTTAAATATCAACTTAAAAACCTAGATTTTAATTTTTCAACCCCTATGCAAGGACCCATTCACCCTAGGGTGAATTTTTCCTTATACATGTCATTTTTTGAATTGCTAGGCATTAATTTTTCTTTGTTTTCTTTGTTTCTTGTTGTTTTCATATCTCAATTTTAGTTTTTGGAATTACAATTTTCTGAAATTGTTTGCATTCAAGTTAATTGGTCAAAACAAGTGCATAGTTCAAACATAGAATTTGCATTCAAAACTCATCATTTTTCAGTTTCTTGCATTAAAAAATAAACAAAAAATTGCATGTCATATCTGATATCTCTTTACATACTTGCATTTTCCTTCCTATTTATGGGTGTTTGCTATATTTGTTTAGTGATTTTTGTCCATTTTGGATACCCTTTTGGTTTGGTGAAACTTGTATGAGTATTACAACTCGGTGTCCTATTGCTAATACTCCAGTGAGACGTAGTTCAAGACTCATGGCATCACGTGCCGATACATCCGCTGTGGATTTTGGGTTTTCTAACTCTTTCAATCATAGTGCTGACAATAGTCAACCCATGTTGGAATCCATACCTACAATAACATGTTCTATGACCTCCAACCCCATTGATGTTGAAATTGTTGTTTCTCATGTTCCTCAAGAAAACTTGCAAAAAATGGATAAAGCCTTTGAAAAACTTCAAAACCTTGTGAGTGTTGAATATATTGTTGGTACTACGATTCCTATCATAAACAACATGAGGATAATTCTTGATAATAAAATGGGAATATAAATTGTGTGAAGCCTAGCTCATATCATTGAAACATTCCTTAACATCACTTCCCCGTCCTCACTCACCTCTCAATCTCCCTCTCATTTGTGGGAATGATTTGATAAAAGAAGATACAATCATTGATAACCCTAGTCTTCCTAACACCTACCCTCCTTGTAAAGGGGATGCCTTGATGTTAGAAGATCCAATTGTGAACCATCATGAGAATCTCACTTATCTCCCTCCCACTACCTCTCCTACTAGGAAAGGTGTCCTCTTTTACAAAATTGTTTCCAAAGACCTGTTACCAAAATTTCACCTCAACTCATTTTGGTGGAGCTAGGATTATTTGATACATTAAGGAGAAAGGTACATTATTTTTTATGTTGATAGTTCATTACAAATGAAGGATTTCAAATAAGATTTAGTTTATTATGCAAGATTCACAACACAAAAAATACATCAAAATTGCATAGTATGCTATATTTTATTCATTTTGAAATCAAGGAACATACAAGATGGCATAAACATTGTTGTTTCATGCTAGGAAAGATAAATGAATGCTTAGAAGTCCCACACAAGCCATGGGAATGACTAGATTACATTGATAGAACAAAAGAACTAAGCTATTCAATTGAAGATAAAAGAAAACATATAATGAAATATCATATCCGTCATTGCCTATTCAATGAGGTGTCGATGTTTTATATTCATCTCTGTCATCAGCTCCCCTCCTATCTTCAATCCTTCATGCACTGGTTTAGGTGTACCTACATATTATTGATGAGTTTTATTAGAGCTCAAGACATAACATTTCATCATATGTTATCAACAATTGAATAACCTAAACCAATGAACTATAAATCTAATTTAGCCATTTCAAGAATATACAAAGAGGAGTCAAGATCATATCATCGAGTAAAAGATGAAATCAAATCATCAGAGGAACATTTTTCCATAGTTTTTTTATCTAAAAAGTTTGTTTAATGTGCAGGTTCAGGTACTGGTTCATCACGATTCAGCATTCCAGTATGTGGGAAAAATCGGGCTCCCACAAGGGTCAAGCCCAACATACTGCAGAGTACATTGTCATAAATGTGATAGTGAACATGCATACATAAAATTGTTCATTTACATCATGTTTCTAATCATTTATTGTTGTCATGTTTGACATCATCTTTGTTGTAAACAATCATCATAAAGAATGTACATGCATAGTGGAACAATAGTCATAAAAAAGTGACTTTTTGTCTACAGGACAACATCATTATTGAAATAAAGTGAAGGCACAACATTCACAGTCCATATTTCGACATTGTGACATGATCCAATGTTTTGAAATAAAATCACATGGGAGCATTGAGCTCATTTAGCTACTTAAAAAACAATGTGCAAAGCTGAGTAAAATACATCACTTTCAAAATTGAATGCTTTATTTCAATTACATATTCCCAACTCATGACACTCACCTAAAGAGATATCTATATGTGCTATTTATTGGAGCCTTGTTTCAACATTTCATTATGTAAACCAAAGGATAAAAAGGGGGTTTCAATCAGTCACTAATGGCATATATGAAGTTGTAGCCATGCATTTGAGCAAAGATACATTGTAAAAGTCACGATTAAATAAGTTGAATCATAAGTGATTTCCAAGCTATCTTACATTTACCAATGTTTAGATACCTCAATTGGAAGTTACAAGTAACCACAGTGTTACACTCTTTAGCAAAGAAAGAAAGGGATTTCCCCTTTTCATCAGATGTCCGAAATAAAAAACTTCAGGACAACAAATACAAAATGTGATAGTTAAAGCCTTAAGGAACATTCACATAAAGGCATGAGATTCAAGTTTTAAAAATATGTTATAGGACTGTGATAATGTCAATAATGTTACAATCAATGCATGATATAGGAGTATTTGACAGTCCTTATGACTGAAAATAAATTTGCAAGGGTTTTTTAAGGAAATATTCATGGTGCAGAGTTTGAAAATAGTCACCTCAAAGGATAGAGAACAATAAGATACATAGTAAATTTATTATGCACAGTACAAGGAAAGCATATCATACAAAGCAAATTTACTATGCACTATCAACAACTTGCCAATGATTGGACAACGTGAAATAGATTTTACAAAGAGCAGATTTTTACTGAGTAAATCATGCATAATGAGTACTGCAGTGAAGGAATCCATATATACAAATAGAACAATAGTGAAGTAAAACTCTTGGCCATTACAATCCATGGCCTATACACATCAAAGCAGTGGAAAAGGTAGTGCTCATGAAGGAATGGAAAAGATGCATAGGGTTTTTCAATTATACCCATACTATGCAATAGTATTGAATCATTTTACATACCATTTCTTCTTCTTCAAGGAGCATTTTCTGGTGATGAAGTAGACTGAGATAGCTCTTATTTTAACTACAAATTATAAAAACCCAGTTTTCTTTTTCATGGCCGTGGCCTAAGGGATTATTTCTCTTCACAAACCAAAACAACAAATACCCAAAAATAGAAAGGAGAGGCCGCGACCTTCTATGACAAAAATATGTAGAAATTTCCTTATTTCCTTCACTAAATGTACAAGAAATGCAAATATCTTCATTATCTTGTCCTCAATGATTTTATACAAAAAATGGTAAAAGAAATACAAGATTAAATGGGGGAAATCTTACCTCTTAGTTGTTGTGAGAGAATACATTAAAACATGGTGAAAAGCTTCATAACCAAGCTTAGTAATGGCGCCCTTAATCATGGAGAAAGCATCGACAAGAATAAAGAGGAGAAATTATATCAGAAATATGATGTAGGTTGCGGCTTTGAGGCCCTAAATTTCTTTTAAAATGGAGTCAAAATACTTTAAAATGGTGGAAAATCAACTTACCATCGAATCCTTGAGAAGATTCAACCTCACAACAGAAGACATGAGCTCAAATGGTGAAAGTTTCAGGTAAAAACCCTAGCAAGCATGGCGGTGCAACAACTTGCTCCATTTTTTCTCCAAAACTCAAAGTGAAAAATGATTATGTTTTAGGGTTCGATGGCTTTTTCCACAAGCCCTAAGTCGAATCATTGATATTTTTTGGCCTTTGTTTATGGAAAATCATTGTGAATTATTAGCTTCGTGGCATTGACTTTTAAGTCAATTAATCTAGTGTTTATATATGGTGCACGTGAAGCTAAAGAAGGGGTTAGGAGATATAAGGAGTGATATGTTTATATTTTTGTTCAAAAGATACTTTTGTAAGCTCCTTCATAAATTATTATTTGTATAGTTTATTTAACATTATTTAAACAATTTTATTGATTATTTTTAATAATTGTTAATTTAAACTATTATGGAGAAGAGAAGGTGAACTAAGAGATTTTAAAAGGTGACTTTCACTAACATTTTTGCATGATTTTGAAAAAATCAACGATGAGATTAAATATTAAAGGTAACAGTTACCTTAATATTTGATATGTAATGTATAAAAGGAGGACTAGTACATATCAAATATTAAAATAATCAAAATGATTATCTTTAATATTTAACCAAATAGTTCTCTTTTCCCAAGATCATGCGGAAATACAAGTAAAGTGAGCTGAATATCCAATCATGCAAAAATTGAGCAAATGGTGAAGTTTTCTTTCAATTTCACATCAGTTTTTGGGTGCTTTTGATCATGCACAACATGGAGAGGAGTTTTCAACATTTTGAGTTCAGTTTGCTTCAGTGGTGAGCCCTCTTTTCGAGGCTTTTCTTCTTTGCTCGTGAGGAAGATATTTTTACTTTCAGTGCCACCTCCATGCACTCATGATCCATTTTGAGATGCACTTCAGTTATATATAGTGTGACATGGAGTTTTGAGTTGTTTGAGCTCAGTTTACAACATTGGTGGGCCTTATTTTCAGGCAGTTTTCATTTTTCTCGTGAATGGCTTTCGAGTTTAGATATTTTGACTTCAGTTATCTCCTCTTGGCTTTTTGAAGCCCTTTATTGTATATAGGAAAAAGACTTAGTCTTTTTTCCTGGGTTCTTGATTTTTTGCCTTTGCACTTTGTAGAGAGATCTTGTAACTTAGTTATTTTTACACAGTTAATATATACAACAGAGCTTTACAAGTTACTTAAGGTTATTTTAGCAAAGTTTTTCCTTCGTTATTTTCTGGAAATCAATTGTCTACCTTCTCACATTCAAATGTTTTTCTTATGTTAGTGATATGATGTGAATTTAATGTGTTTTGAGTAAAAAACCTTTAAATTTAGATCTCATTAATGGATGCTTGTATATAGAATCTAGTTTAATCACAGGTCATAAATCGTGCCATGGTTTAGTCTTTATCTTTAAGTTGTGAAAGTGTTATGTCCTTCATAAAGTATTGATTTATGTAAGGAAAGCTAGAGTGCGGAAACAACTCTCCTAACATCAAAAACTCAGGGAAGAATGTAGAGATACTTTTAAATTTTCAATTACAGTCCAATTAAGATACACTTTAAAGCAATAACAGAAATAGAGAAATAATCATACATAGATGAACACCAGATTTACGTGGGAAAACCCTTATGGGAGAAAAACCCACCACACCAAGAAAAACCCCTTTGTATTACAGTAAACAAATTACATATAGAGTACGGGCTTCACTCTCTCTGATGTCAATTTACAACAGCATTCACAATGATCAACCTTGCTACAGAATATTCAACACTCAAAATTACATCACTGATGACTCATCAAACTGATCATCCAACTATTCATACAACCATCGAACCGATCATAATTTTCACTCTCTGAGTATATCCATGACACCCCTGTCTATCGAGCTTCCTCTCAGTAACGGCCGCAACAGTCCAACTGCTAGCAGTTCCCATTCGGCTTCTCTGATTGGTCGAAGACACACCACGTAGGATGGTCTCCCAATCGATCAAAGGCGTTCAACCTGTATTCGCATATCGGTGAGACACTAACCGTGTCTCCCCGATGCCATAAGACCTGACTGTAGCTGTCGCCAAGAGTCCTCACTATCGGCAAGAGGTTACACCGAGTTCAGAAAGCTATCGCTCAGATAATCGCTATTCGATGAGACATCATACTGAAGTCCCAAAGTCACATAGACGTTAGCTTTCCATTCGGTGAGACTATCACTACTCGCCAGGACATCACACCGATGTTCACAAGTTATTTCAAAGTGTCCAATAGTCGGCAAGACTTACTGCTATCGCCAAGAGATTACACTGAGCCTTCATGTCATACCGAAACAAACAACCGTCGGCAGGACTTACCGCTATCGCCAAGAGGTTACAACGATGTTCACACCTATCAGAGAGAGAACCCACCGTCGGCAAGACTTCTTACCGAGACTTCCAAGTTACCCTGATGAGCATCAATGAGACACACATAAGTCACCAAGAGTTCATAGCGAAGCATCCGTGTTACCCCAAAGACTCCAAGTGTAACACTATCGGCGAGACTTTGGCTATCGCTGAGACTTCATACCAAAGCAAGCCTTTCGGCCAAGGGTCTCCCCGACACCACTTGTCGCCTAGAGTCTCCTTGATATACGATAAGAATGGCCTGTCGGCCAGAGATATCCACTCGCTAGAAGGTTACAACGAACACCACAAGTCACAACGACATCACCAGTCGGCAAGACAACAGCAATGTCTCGGCGACATGAACAATCAACAAGATTACTAAATTGCCAGTCGGCCAGACAACAATAAAGTCACACTAACTTTGCTCTTTAAGAGGTTTCAGCCTATGGGATTGAGACACATCTTTCCAACAATCTCCCACTTGACGAAGATCGCACAAGCACCTCCAGAGCATAACAAAACTACTGAAATTCATGGGCACTGAGGCCCATCGAATTGGCACACCACTTGAACTTGTTTATGCTCACTGGCTTCGTCAATGCATCTGCAACATTCTCCAGAGTATCCACTTTTTCTAATGAAACCTTTCCATCCTCCACCATATCTCATACAAAGTGATACTGTACATCTATATGTTTCGTCCTGGCATGGAAAGTAGGATTCTTTGCCAAACAAATAGCACTCTGACTGTCACAATAAATTGTTATTTTCCCTGCATCAAAACCAATGTTAGAACACAAATGTCTTAACCAGATTGCTTCTTTACAGGCGTGTGTTTTTTCCATGTATTCTACCTCTGTAGTGGACAAAGCGACTACAGCCTGCCGCTTACTCATCCAACTAACTGCACCACCATTCAACATGAAAGTATATCCACTGGTGGATCTTCTGCTGTCAATGTCCCCTGCTCAATCAGAATCCACATAGCCTCAAATGTTGAGATTCCTCTATGATTCAACCAAGTTACCATGGTAACACAAAGCATATTCGGAAGTGCCCTTCAAATATCTAAATACTCTTTTCACAACATCCCAATGTGTCCTTCTAGGATTAGCCATAAACCGACTAAGTACTCCCACTGCTTGGGTAATGTCTGGCCTTGTACAGACCATTGCATACATAAGACTACCAACTGCACTAGGGTACACTGGTCATGTCCTCCATCTCAGTAGGAGATCTTGGACAGTCTTCAACAGATAGCTTCATTCCCTGCTGGAACAACTAGCTGCTTGCAATCATTCATGAAAAATCTCTCTAGAAATCTTGATATACTTACTCTGAGCCAAAGTTTTCTACTATTCTTGTCCTGGTTATCTCCATCCCAGAATATACCTTGCTGCACCAAGATCTTTCATTTTGAACTTAGCGACAACGGAGACTTAAGATAAGAAATCATCAACTTACTATTGCCTATGAACAACATATCATCAACATAGAGAACAATAATAAGAACGATCACTTTTCATTTTTATAATACACAATGATCATTTTTGATCTTACAAATCCCAAAGATAATACAAAAATCAAACTTCTAGTACCACATTCTAGGAGACTGCTTTAACCCATACAAAGATTTATTCAACTTGCAAACCAATCTTTCTTTACCTTTTTCCAAAAGTTCTTAGGCTAGGACATATAAATCTCTTCTTCAAGATCACCATGAAGAAATGTTGTCTTCACATCCATCTGTTCAACCTCTAAGTCATACGCTGCTGAAGTGACAAAAGAAATCTGATAGATGTCAACTTAGCTACAGGAGAAAAAATTTCCCCATAATCAATTCCCTCTACCAGGAATAACCCTTCGCAACCAACCTTTGCCTTGTATTTTTCCACACTCATCCCGGACCTATTTTCTTTTTAAATACCCATTTGCAACCAACAACTTTTTTGCCTTTAGGCAAGGGCACCAAACTCCAAGTATCATTCTTTTCTAATGATGCCATTTCTTCATTCATGGCTTCCAACCAAGAGTTTGAATCGGACATTCTAAATGCCTCTTTCACAGTCCTAGGTTCATGTTAGAAATTAAAGCATAGGCAGTAGAAGAAACCCACCCACATCTTTCAAGTTGACCTCACTTGCTTGAGGGGTTCTTCTTCTTCTTCAAAACTTTCGAACTACTTGAGGCTCTCCTCAGTTTAAGGTACATTTTGAATTTTCAATTCCTCTTTATCTGGTGTTGGAGGAATTTCAACTACATCCTTTTTGTTTTTTTGTTTTTGTCTCTTGTAGATCCAAGGTAGAAGACTTCAACTCATGAAAGATTACACTTCTGTTGTATAGAACCTTCTCCGTATCAGGATTCCAAAGCTTGTATCCTTTTATGCCAGCACTATAGCCAATAAAAATACATTTGACAGCATTGTTCTCCAATTTAGATCTTTTCTCATACAGCACATGAGCATATGCCTCACAACCAAAAACACGAATGTGTCTTAAAGAGGGCTTCTTACCAGACCATGCTTCTAAAGGTGTTTTCTCAACAAGAGCGGAATTCAGAGAATGGTTTATCAAGTAACAACTGTAGCAACTACCTTAGCCCAAAACTTCTCCTCCAAGCTAGCATTGCTTAGCATACTTCATGCTCTTTCCATCACTGTCCTATTGAACCTTTCTGCAACTCCATTTTGTTGAGGAGTGTAAGGTGTAGTTTTATGTCTTTTAATTCCATGATCTTTACAGTACCTCTCGAAATCATCAGAACAAAATTCACCACCATTATCAATCCTTAAACATTTTATTTTTCTTCCAGTCTAATTTTCTACAAGGTTCTTAAATTCCTTAAACCGACTGAACACTTCTGATTTACTTTTCAAAAAATAAACAAATGTTTTTCTCGAATAATCATCAATGAACGATACATAGTACCTTGACTTAGACAAAGAAGGAACATTCACTGGACCAAAAACATCATAATGAATATAATCTAGCAAACCAGAAGATTTATGAGGACTAGAATAAAACGAAACACGATGCTGTTTACCATATATACAATGTTCATAGAATTCAAATTCGAGGTTACAATCTTCAAAGCCCCTCAACCAGATTTTTATTCTTCAAGGTTTTTAAACCATTCTCACCAATGTGGCCAAGCCTATGATGCCAGAGCATAGTCTTTTCTACTGGAAGTTTAACTTCCATAGAGTTTACATAATCAGGAACGCTTTCCTCTTTTCCTCCATGAGTAGCTTTTTGTGACTTTGCAGAGACACTATTGCTTTGCACAACATGTGCATCAAGCTTATACAAGGTACCAACATGAGCACCTCTTGCTAGCACCATAGAGCCTCTAGTCATCTTGCAACCATTTCCAGAGAACGAGACTTGCACTCCAATATCATTTAGCATACTAACAAAAAGTAAGTTTCGAGCCAGACCTGGTATATGCATTACATCATTAATTCCCTTCACTATCACACACCACCCTACTAACGACCGCACTTATGTCTACCACTTTTTTTCCACTTTCGCGTAACATTTTTATTTCGATACTATATAATAAAGATATGTCGCTCTTTTCCCCGCCAATATCCACTTCCCGATCTTTAGTACCTTCTTGTAATAAAGTCCAAAGGAAAATGGAAAAGATTTTTTTTGTAACTAAAAGAACATATGTAAGGTGTAACTAGATTAGTGGACAACTCACAGAATGCTATGCTTTTCAATTGAATATAAGAATTCCATTGACAACAACACTTCTGCACTACTGCTTGGTACATACCAATTAGCATTCGCACAGTTAGTGTTGGAATAGCTTGCCGGCAGGCCAAGGTTGCAGTTGGGGAGATGATATGTAATCTTTATATACTCCTCCAAACAATATACATACAATTGGAAATTGGGAGAACAAAGCATGACAAAACTTTTGAACAAAGAAACGTACTACATGTGGTGTAGCTGCTTGGATGTAATGGAACACAAGAGAAGAATATGTAAATTTGTGTTTAACAGTGAGCTGTGCCTCTACAAGCAAGGGGTCCTGCAGTTCCTGTAAGGGTTCTCACCATTGAAGCTGGCTTTGCCCCCAGACTGGATGCCTTTGCATAGCTCGACGATGCCCCTGCCCCAGACGGCGTGAAGAAGGCCCCGTTTAACATTAGGTCTCCTTCTGATCTCCAGTTCCAGTGCTGCCATTCACCCTGGTTGCCGCTCTCGCGTTTTGTTACCTTACAAAACACAAATTTATAACACAGTTTAGTTCCATTTGCATCAATTGAGACTAAACTAAAGTCAAAGAAGATGTGGGCATTGGGTACCTCTTTAGCAAAGCGATCGAAAGGTGCCAGGTATCGATTCCCTTGGCTGTTGATAGTGGGGTTCGCACTCCCGCCAATGGCATACATCTCCCAGTGCGTGTAGTCATTGTTCACCACATGAAAATATCCATGTCGGCACCTGCATTCAACCACATTCAGAGTTTCAGTAGCTAAAATACTCTCAGACAAAATAGCGCAGGCAATGCAAGTCTTTCTTACCTGGGCATTCGCTGTACAAGACCTGCTCCAAAATGGTTGAAGGCGATGGTCACCTGCATATTAACGTCGGCGGTGTAGGAGTCACTATGACCGAGCAGCATCACCTGCATTGGATCATCAGAGATTAACAAGACGGTCGATGTAAAAGCCAAATTAGAAAGGGGGCACAATTGAGAAGATGGTTAGGAATGGAACCTCGTTGTGATGGGCAAAGTGGTTGTTGGAAATGGTAATGGCCGTGGATCCCATGATGGCGTCGACGAGACCGTCGGCGCAACGGGAAAGAGAGCAGTGGTCGACCCAAACGTGGCTTCCGCCGAAGATGGACACCCCGTCACCATCGCTTATTGTTCGCCACCCGTAGTGAGTGGGGGAGGATCTCACCATCGCATTGCCCGCAGGCCTGCAGTGGTGGATGTGAACTCCATGAATGATGATATTAGTCACGTATTGAATGGTTATGCAGGGCCCATAGGCAATGTGAACATTGACGCCACGGCCGTCTATTGTCTTGAAACTGTTCATAATGAGCTCCTCCTTGAGCTGGATGAGCATGCTTCGCTTAAAAACGATCCACAGCGGCTCGGTCTGGATGACGGCATGACGCAGAGTGCCGGGTCGAGGATTGACGGCGTCGTAGTCACCAGGATCAGTGACGACATAGAAGCGCCCGTTCTTGCCTCCAATGGCGTTCCTGCCGAACCCAATGGCGCAATCGGCAAGCCTCTTGCGGTTGCGCTGCCAGTTGGGGTCACATCGCCAGCAGTCGTCGATTGGGTTGCCCGTCCCGCAAGACAAATATGCCAGATCCCGCCTCGTACTATTTATGCTCCTGCAATAGAATTCCAGTGAGCCCAAAATCTCAACGACAAAAACAAACCAGATTCTCTCATATCAACACAAAAAAACAAATGCACTGAAAATTGAAGAGTAGTTAGGTAGTTAGTTAGTTGGGTACATACTCATGAACCATCCGAGCTACGCTATCGGGATCTTCCTCCACAGCAGAAGAGGAATTGGCCTGCAATCCTGCCGATTTCTCAAATACCGCTGCTCTGACCATCTGCCCATGGCTGCAGAGTACCACGACCAATGCTACCCATATCACCAAAAATTGAAAACCCATCTTATTATTGGCCCAGGATCCGACAGTCTCAGACTACTATTCGACAATGCTGCAACTCTAAGCAGAACAAAACTCTGAAAAGAGTCACCACCAATGTATGCTAATGGAATGTGATGCTCTAGTCCGTGCGATCAGAGCCTTTCTTATAGGCCCAGTTTGTTCACTGCTCATATGCACTATAATACGCAAGCTTAATCTGCTCTATCCACCCGCATCCGACCATTAAGGACTATAGATTCGGACCCGCCTTACACGACACTAAATTCCTCCTCTGACTCGAAAAGGCAAAAAACCAAGCAAAAGTCTCTCATTCCCACCACTCCTCAAATTTTTCCACTTCTCCAAGTTTTTTCCACCACCACTCTAAAACATTATGTTCCCGATTTTCATACGAACGGTCCGAATCCATCGCCACAACGGCGGGGGACACAACCACCGTTGATATGACCTCGTAGTGGAAAAACAGTTGGAGCCAGTTAGTTAGTTGGCGTGGCTACGCCTAGGATAAGGTGGGGATTTGACCGAACTGACAAATTTGACTCGTGCTCCAAATTTATCCGAAATCACGGTCCCCAACCCAATATAATAAGGTAATCAGTCGAAATCACCACGATCAACGCCGCATGTTCTGTTCTGTTCTGTTCAGTTCATAATCCTGCCAATGTGAAACTTCTCCAACTGCTAAACTGTCTCATCGTGGACTACACCCAACCGAATATTCGGCTTTTGGGAAACGATGTGTAGGGCAATTGAGTGTTGGTAAAAGGGCGAAAAGGGGAGGGCGAGTAACATGGGTGGGACCCGCGGGAGTTTAGAGATTGAATGATGATGTGGGAGGTGAAGCAGCAGTCGTCAATCATGCAACCACGCCTAATCATTCACATGCAACTCGAGACTTGAGGGTTTGGCGTGGGAAGTGGGGAGTGGGACCCACCTTAACATGGATTGAGGAACCCGCCACCTCGTGCCGGGAATAACAGTTTGAATGAGCCACCTCGCTAGGTATACGTAACTGGTTAAGAGACGTGATTAAGAATTTAATCCATGTGATTTTGCGGGCCCCATGAGTTTTAGGTGGATTGGTTTTCTTTTTCTTGTAATGCCCAATTTATGCTTTTCCACAAGCGAAGAAAAAGGGCTTGTCTTTGTTGTCAATGTTTTATCGAAGTTTCCAATTGACGGGTAAGTTTTGCATGGGATGGAAATCCCTGGCTTCTTTTGATGTAGTAACTATTAACCCAACTTCTCCCACCTTTATTGAGGTGTCTATATTTTTATTAGAATTAAAATAGATTAAAGTGTAGTTTTTGAAAAAGAGTGTCTAATCAAAGTCATGAGTAGTGGAGTTGGCTTGGGTCATGAGTTTACTCCCTATATATTTTGGGTTCGACTCTGAGGTCGGGCCTTACCCAATGCACGTGGTTTGCGGGTGATTGCGTGCATCTCCAGAGGCAAGGCTAATTGGGTTGTTGGGCTGGGTTGCTAGGAAGGCTAGTTGGGCTGTTGGGCTGGGTTGCGAGGATACCTCTTGCGCAACCAAAAAGAAAGGAAGAAGTGAAATTGTGAAGGCAAGGCTAGTTGGGCTAGGTTGCGAGGATCCCCGCAACAAAAAAAAGAAGTGAGATCGATTGTGAAATTTATATAATCAATGTGATGAGCACGACATGGCATAAACATAATAATAATAGTGAAATTTGTATATTTATGTCATTTTTTAGTTTTATATTTATTTTGAGAGAATATGTTAATACAATTATATATTAGTAAATTTGTGTGAAGTTTTTTGTATTGAAGCAAAGCAAGAAAAAATATAAATAGAAGGGTAAACAATAGGCTGTCAAAAAAAAGTGTGAAGTTGCATTCATTTCTTTAGTTTTTATCTATTTTTATATAGACACATTTATATATGGTTGTTCATACCTTATCCGTTTTTTCATGTTTTTCAATACTATCTATTAATCATTTGTTATCATGTGTAATATAACTATTAACCCAATTTCTCCCACCTTTATTCAGGTGTCTATATTTTTATTACAATTAAAATAGATTGATAAGTAGTTCTTGAAAAAAAGAGTCTAATCAAAGTCATGAGAAGGGAACAAACATAATAATAAAAGTGAAATTTATATAATAATCAATGTGATGAGCACAACACAAACATAATAAGAATAGTGGATTTGTATATTTATGTCTTTTTTAGTCTTATATTTATTTTAAGAGAATGTATTAATACAATTATATATTAGTAAATATGTGTGAAGACTTTTATATTGAAGCAAAGCAAGAAAAATTACAAATAGAGGGACAATCAATAGGCTATCAAAAAAATTGCGTGAAGTTGCATTCATTTCTTTAGTTTTTATCTATTTTTATATAGACATATTTATATACAATATTCATACTTTATCCATTTATTCATGTTTTTCGATAATATCTATTAATCATTTGTTATCGTGTGTAACAAACCATGGTTAATGAAAAAATTAAGCTCCATACAATTCATACCACCTAGTATACCTTAGCATCATTAAAATTAAATGCTCCATATAATGTGTCCATCCATCATCAAACAACATAGGTGAGGCACACCCATCATGGAAAGGTGAGTTTCCAAAAAAAACATGGAACTAATAAGCCATGTAGCGTCCCCACTGGCAACATTTTTCTCTTGATATAGTGTTCGCATTGGCTACAATTTTTATGTCATGGATCATTGCTATCTAGATGAAATCTAAAATGCATTGATACATTAACATTAACATAGGTTACAACCATCCAACCACCATTGCATTCATCGTTTGCCAATATAAATGCCATTACATAAGGAAGCTTAGCAACTTAAGTTGTATTTGGTTTGTCATTATAGAAACCATTGCATAAGTAGAGAAAATTTGTTATTTCAATAATGAACATAAAAATGAATGTGTTTTATATTTAAAGTAGGATTTGAATGTTGGGTTTTTTTGGGCGAGCCATTATATTCATTGTTCATCATATATTGAATAACACACTAGTGGTATATCTTTGCATCAATTATTAAACACATCCATCCTAGATAGGTGATAACCACTACTTGGTTAAATTTATTTAGTTCGTGCATTTGATAACCTCTTAAACATTTGTTATCATTACAAATTTTTTGCTCCTTTTGTGAATTTAGGTGTGTTAAATATTGGATTCATGAAATCTTGAATGTTATTCATTCTAGCCCATGCATATCTTCAAGTCATGTCATACCCTAAATGGTAAGCTCATGACACTTTGGTATGACTATTTAGGGTTTTAGTTGATGAAGTCCTATTTTGAAATGTTTATGAGGTTTTCTTTTCTATTGGGGGTTAGCTTATAAACACTAGGATTTTTTTCATGATACTTTCTTCCAAAAAATTAAGTTTCTAAGCTCCATTCAAATCTTATGTAATATGGAGACCACATAATTGTAATAGTTGAGGATATTAGATAGTATATATACATGTTTTAATATTGGATATAGTCTTCTAAAAAAATTGATTATATTTTATGGTATAACCTTGCAAATTGTGTCATATTAGATCACCAAATTTAGCCCCTAATCATGATAAGGCCATGGTCGTCAAACTTGAGTAGACCTTATAAAATTTGACCAGATCAATAATGAAGTTGGTATATGAATACTAAGATTTTCTATTTTGTTTGAGTGATTTTTTTTGTGATTATCTTAAAGATAATCTTATGTAAGTTGAAAAAATAATGTGTTTTTCAACCCATGTGCTTTCCTCCCACCTCTAATGAACTTGGTAGTAAGAGGGAAAATTAAAAGGAAATGCTAATAGGTCAAGGGCTACAATAAAACCTACTGTAGGCTATCGCAAAAGACTTGCGGTGCTAGGAAAATATATTAGATACCTCTAGGAGTCGCGTCCCTTCAAGGGAATGGATGTATATATGCAATGTAAGTTTTATGCGGAAGATATATAGGATGATAAATAAGAGATAATATGGATATATGTATATACTATTGTGAAGCAGAGACTAATACCTACTCTTGTATGTGATTATGATACACTATAAAGGAGTTATAAGGATTATATATATATGCATGTGTGTGTGTGCAATGAATGTATGAATGTTTCTTTCAATATGTTGATATGATATATGTTAAGTATTATTTCTAGAATCTTACCGCAAATGCTTGTTTCTCTTACTCTATCTTCTGATGTATAAATAGACTGCATAAGAAGTATTGGGGTATAGATCTCTAGACTGTACTTCCCCATGTCTCTTGCTAACGTTGGTTCCATTGTCGAGACCTTGGAGAGAGTTCAATAAAGAAATTAGAAACATAAAAATGGAAAAAGGAGGAAAGTTGAAAAAAAAATTACATCAAACCCTAAGGGCCACCTTTTTGAGAGAGGGGTAGGCCATTAGGGGATGCCAAATTGAAAGGGGGGGATCTAAGAGATCCCTAAAAAGATGCAACTGTTCAATATTTTATTTCAAAATCAAGATATACATATAGAAAGAAGAATGGAAGTCTAGACCAAGAAAACATATGGGAATAGGAGAACACAAAAGAAAAAGAGATACTTGAAATCATCAAATTAGGGATGGAAATGAACATAGAAGAAAGGAGGCTAAAACAAATTTAGGAAAGAGAGGAAAGGTACCACAAAAGAGAAACAAAATAGAGAGAGAGAAAGAGCAATCTAGCAAAATGGTGGAAGAAATTTTAAAGAAAATATGGGAGCACACCAAGAAGGGTGTTGTTGAGCATGTCGATGTGGGTGTAGCCAATAATAGGAAAGAAAGAAGAAATGAAACAAAAGCCAAGAATGTCATAGAGGAGCAAAATGAAGAAGCGGTGAAAACTAATTTCAATCCTAAAAATTTGTTAACTAAACATGAATGGGTATTGATTACTAATGAAGGGATGCATTTGAAAATGAAGAGTTATTAGGAACAAACATCACCCCTGGACCAAGAGTCACCTCTTATGCTAGATATAACTCATATAGATACAGACAAAGGAGAAGCAGAATGTAGGAAACCAAAATTGTGGACAATTACATAGTGAATTGGGATATTTTGGAGAGTAATAATCAAACTATTGAGTGGAGAATTATAGCAGAACAAAGTGATTGTGGAAAGTTCAAAAGTAACATCGAGACTAGTTCCATCTTTAGTAGTCAAAGAAGCAATACTGTAAGTTAAGAAGAGAACTCCTCAGAGGAAAACAAAATGGGCACAATGAGAAAGATGCTTATCTTTGAAAAGTATACTAACAATACTGCATAACATATAAATTCTTATTGGAAATAATGTGAAAAATCTAGAATGAGCAACACAAAGCACTAAATTATTCGACTTCATTGGGTCCCTAAGAGATGAACCATTGAACTAGTACCACAAATCATACCCATAGTCAAATAATAAGACCTGGGACAAGGTGAAGCAAGTATTTTTGGAGAATAATGACAGTCTGAAACTCCCTATACAAGGAGTAAGTAATTTAAGGGAATTATCACAATGGGAAGACAAATCTATCCTAGAATTTGATAAAAGGTTCAAAGAAGTAACTCAGTGGTTAGAAGAACCATTGAATGATAAACACAAGAGAGATTGGTTCCTCTCTGCAATAAAACCAGAACTTAGAATAGCTTTAGATGGTAGATACTTTGCCTCATATCCAGAATTAGTCACACTAGCTTGTTGGATAGAAGGCCAATCATGGCAAAAAAATGGAGAAAGAAAAATAAAACAAGAAGATGGAATGGTTAGAATTAGAAATGGATCACTTGTGAATAAGACAAGAACTCATGAAACAGGAGATATGACCACAAAGGTTTAATATATAGTGCTCATATTGTGGAAAAGAAGGGAATATGTGAAATGAATGTCCAAAAGAAAGTGAAGAAAAGAAAGTGAATGCATTAAGAGTAGATCTCCACAAAATTAATAAAACAAACTCTATGTATTGCAGCACTTGTGGACAATGGGATGATCATGTAACTCTAGAGTGCCCATCCCAACTATTTCAAGTAAAAGAAGACCAAAACATCGATAGAACAATGGAATATGTCCAAGGACTAGCGAAAAGACCATTGTATGTACAAGTGTAACAAGATAATGTAGTGGAAAAACTTCCTACACTAATCTTGAGAGGATAATGCAAAACTTTACAAATCTTTACAACAGTTATAGAAACTTAAATAGAAATAAACATAAATATCATGCATACCACAACATAGTGATTTACGTGAGGAAAGCCCTTTCGAGAGAAAAAACCCACACTCCAAAAGTTGCCCAATATATTATTCAAAAATCACAAAGATTAAAATATACTTATAGAGCAAGCTTCTCATAGGAGTATCACCAACCTAAGATCCAAAGGCAACACACCCACTATCAGACTCTCATAATACATCACCATACACAGTCATAATACAATAGCCTCATAAAATCAGGTTGCCTTCTAAAGCAAGTCAAGCTAACAAAATCTCAACCGTCAGATCTAAGACCTAATGATGAACGGTTCAAATTTATAACAATACAACATACATAAAATTTGTCCTTTAGGGGCACCCCCTCATGTGTTGGATATTTATGTCTCAATCATCACAGGTTGTAACCTCTACTGGGGAAAAGTCGGTGTGACATCCATGAAGTTTGGCCGACTAGCAGTTTTGAATCTTGTTGAATAGATCAGGTCACTGTGACCTTGCAAGAGTCTTTTCGAATGCTTTTACTTTGGAACCTTTCGCTATGAAAAGAAGCAGTCGTTGTGGCATCTTACTGCATGGAGATCTCTGGCCGATAAGCCATTCAATTGCATATCGGGATAACCTACGGTGGCTCGGTGAGAAGTCTTATCGAGATATTAAAGTCTCGCCGACAGTATGTTACATGTTGTGGTCTTCGGCATATCTTATATTCTATCGGTAAGAAGTCTTACCGATGTGCAAAGGTCTCATCGATGGAGGTTCAAGTGTTGGTCATCGGAGTAACACAAAGGATCTCAGGGAGATCTCTTAGCGACTGAAGAATGTCATACCGATAGCATATGGTTGTTGAGGTAACTCAAAAGGTCCTGGGAAGACATCTCAGTGAATGATGAATGTCTCACCGACTGGAAAACATATGGAGTCTTCACGGTAACATAAAGATCTCGATGTAAACTCTTAGCGAATAGACAGAGGTCTTGTCGACTACTATTTGGTGCTCAGTATGACTGGAGGATCTCGGAGTAAAGTCTCAGCGAAGGACAATAGTCTTGGCAACTGCTGATGGCTTTGGTATAACATAAGATATCTTGGTGTAGCCTCTTGGCAAGCGTAAGTCTTGCCGATAGGAATGTTGAGATCGTTGTGACTTTGAATATCGGTATGTGGTCTCACCGAAGAGCGATAGTCTTGCTGAATGGAAAACTCATGGCTGTGTGATTTTGAGGCTTTGGTATGACGTCTCAATGAAAGCGATATGTCTTAGCGACATGGAGAAAGTTGAGTGATAGCTCTTTGGACTCGATGTAACATCTTGGCAATAGGATGGAGTCTTGTCGATATCGAGTGTTTATTGTGTTGGCATCAGGGAGACACGTTCAGTGTCTCACCGATATGACAACACAGCTTGAAGCCATTTGACTGAGTGAGACTTTCCTATGTGGCGTCTCGTGGACCAATAGGAGAAGTTGAATCTGAACAGTTGGAAGATAGTTTGTTGTGATGGTTCTGTGAGGAAGTTCAACAAACAGGAAACACCATGAATATAGTTTGTAGTTGCAGATGCTAGATGGTTCGAAGGTTGGTTCGATCAATAGGTGTGTGAATAGTTTGAATTGTATCAAAGTGAATTCTATTCTATGAAGACTGTAACGTGAAGGTTCCTGTACAAGATTGATCATAGTGAAAGCTGTTGTAATATGACATCAGAAAGATAAGTCTGAAACTTGTATGTAATCTTTATTACTGTAATACAAAGTGATTTCTCTTGGTGTGATGGGTTTTTCTCCCATAAGGGTTTTCCCACGTATTTTCGGTGTTCATCTGTGTTTGTCTAATTCTCTATTTCTGATATTTATTTCAAAGTGCATCTTAATTGAATTGTAATTGAAAAAATTAAAAGCATATATGCATTCTTCCCTGAGGTTTTGATGTTTAGGAGAATTGTTTCCGCATCTAATTAGCCTCAACAAGTGGTATCAGAGCCTAGCCAGTTGTGTTATCCTTGTGGGTACGATGGTTTTTTTGAGTCAATTTTTATTCAGTGGGAGTCTTGTAGAATTTTGTCAATTTCTAAATACAGATTAAGATGGCTAGCACATCAGGAAAGTTTGAAATAGAGAAGTTCAATGGCAGCAATTTTGAGTTGTGGAAACTCAAAATGGAGGATCTTTTAGTGGATCATGATCTGTGGCTTGCAATGTCTAGAACTAAACCTATAGGCATGAAGCAAGAAGATTGGGACCTTGCAAATAGAAAGTCTAAGGGGCTAATAAGGCTCTATTTGGCAGACTCCCTTCTTCTAAATGTACATGAGGAGAAGACTGCATCTTAGTTGTGGAAGAGACTAGCATCTATTTATCAGGGGAAGTCCTTGGTGAATAAACTGTTCTTGAGGAAGAAGTTATACTTTTTGAGAATGCAGAAAGGAGGGTCTGTTTCTAATCATTTGAATGCATTTAACATGTTGATTGCTTAGTTAACTTTTGTTGGTGTAAAGACTAATGAAAAGGATCGTTGTATGCTAATATTGTGTTCTTTGCTAGATTCATGGGATCACCTGGTGATGGCTATTAGGAGTACAACATCCAGTTTCAAGATGGAAGATGTTGTTGCATCTTTGTTGTCTGAAGAGATGAGAAGGAAATCTTCTGAAGGAAACTCTTGCTATCATAGGAAGATCAAAAGAGAAAGGCAAGAAGAAGGACAAGAAGTCCAAATCGAAATCAGAAGGGAGATCAAAGTCTCCTGGCAAGAAGTCTAAGGTGAAATGCTGGAACTATGGGCAACCTGGTCATGTCCAAAAGGATTGTAAAGAGGAGGAGAAGAAGAAGAAGTATTCTTTTGAAAATGACTCTTCTCATAGTGATGTAGATGCCTTCATTGCAGCCTTGGCTACACAGGCATCGGATGATGTCTGGCTGATTGATTCTGGAGCATCTTTCCACATGACATCTCATAGAGACTGGTTCATGAAGTATGAAGAATACGATGGTGGAAAGGTGTACTTGGCAAGTGATTCAACTTTGGAGATAGTTGGTCATGGAAAAGTCAGAATCCAATTTCCTGATGGCAGAGTAAAGGGAATAAATAATGTAATGCATATACTAGGTCTAGCTCGAAACTTACTTTCTGTAAGTATGCTGAATGATATTGGAGTACAAGTCACGTTCTCTGGAAATGGCTGGAAGATGACTAGAGGCTCTATGGTGCTGGCTAGAGGTGCTCGAATTGGTACCTTGTACAAGCTAGATGCACAAGCTGTTTATTGTAATAGTGTCCCTGTAAAGTCATAAAAAACTACTTGTGGAGGTGAAGAGGGAAATATCCCTAATTATGTAAACTCTATGGAAGTAAAACTTCCAGCAAAGAAGACTATGCTTTAGCATCATAGGCTAGGCCACATAGGAGAAAAAGGTTTAAAAACCTTGAAGAACAAAAACCTGGTTGAGGGGCTTGAAGATTGTAATCTCGAATTTGAATTTTGTGAGCATTGTATATATGGAAAACAACACCATGTTTCTTTTTATTCTAGTCCTCATAAATCTTCTGGTTTGCTAGATTATATTCATTCGGATGTGTTTGGTCTAGTGGATGTTCCTTCTTTGTCTAAATCAAGATACTATGTGTCGTTCATTGATGATTATTCAAGAAGAGCATTTGTTTATTTTTTGAAAAGTAAATCAGAAGTGTTCAGTCGATTTAAGGAATTTAAGAATCTTGTTGAAAATCAAACTGGTAGAAAAATAAAATGCTTAAGGACTGATAATGGCGGTGAATTTTGTTCTGATGAGTTTGAAAGATACTGTAAAGACCATGGGATTAAAAGACACAAGACTAAACCTTACACTCCACAGCAAAATGAAGTTGCAGAAAGGTTCAATAGGACAGTGATGGAGAGATTATGAAGTATTCTAAGTAGTGCTGGCTTGGAGGAGAAGTTATGGGATGAGGCTATTGCTACTGCATGTTACCTAATTAATCGTTCTCCAAATTATGCTCTTATTGAGAAAACATCTTTGGAAGCGTGGTCTGGTAAGAATCCCTCTCTTAGACATATCTGTGTTTTTGGCTATGAGGCATATGCTTATGTGTCGTATGAGAAGAGATCTAAATTGGAGAACAAAGCTGTCAAATGTATTTTTATTGGCTATAGTGCTAGCATAAAAGGATACAAGCTTTGGAATCCTGATACAAAAAAGGTTGTATACAGCAGAAGCATAATCTTTCGTGAGCTGAAACCTTCTAATTTGGATCTGCAGTCAGAGAAAAAGTCAGAAAACAATAAGGATGTAGCTTTAATTCCTCCTACACCAGAGAAAGAGGAATTGAGAATTCAAAATGTGCCTGAAACTGAGGAGAGCTCAAGTAGTTCTGATAGTTTTGAAGAAGAAGAAGAAGAACCTCAGCCTCAGCCTCAGCCTCAGAAAGTGAGGAGGTCAACTCATGAAAGAAAACAACCTGATAGGTGTGGGTTCTCTTTGATTGATTCTACTTGTTCCTATGTTTTGATTTCTAGCACTGATGAGCCTAGGACTATAAAAGAGGCATTTAAAATGTCTGATTCAGACTCTTGGTTGGAAGCCATGAATGAAGAAATGGCATCATTAGAAAAGAATGAAACTTTGAGTTTGGTGCCCTTGCCTAAAGGCAGAAAAGTTGTAGGCTACAAATGGGTATTTGAAAAGAAGATTGGTCTGGATGGCAGTGTGGAAAAGTACAAGGCAAGATTGGTTGCGAAGGGTTATTCCCAGGTAGAGGGAATTGATTATGTGAAAATATTTTCTCTTGTAACTAAGCTGACATCTATCAGATTTCTTTTGTCACTTGCAGCAGCGTATGACTTAGAGGTTGAACAGATGGATGTGAAGACAACATTTCTTCATGGTGATCTTGAAGGAGAAAGCTATATGTCCCAGCCTGAGCATTTTGTTGAAAAAGGTAAAGAGAAACTAGTTTGCAAATTAAAGAAGTCTCTGTATGGGTTAAAGTAGTCACCTAGAATGTGGTACCAGAAATTTGATACTTTTGTATTGTCTTTGGGATTTGTGAGGTCAAAGTCTAATCATTGTGTCTATTATAAAGCTGAAAGTGATCAAGTTCTTATATTTGCTCTCTATGTTGATGATATGTTGTTCATAGGCAACAGTAAGCTAATGATTTCTGATCTTAAGTCTCAGTTGTCTACTAAGTTCGAAATGAAAGATCTTGGTGCAGCAAGGTATATTCTCGGGATGGAGATAACCAGGGACAGGGATAGTAGAAAACTTTGGCTCAGTCAGAGTAAGTATATCAAGACTGTTCTAGAGAGATTTTGCATGAATGATTACAAGCAGTTAGTTGTTCCAGTCTTACAGGGAACAAAGCTATCTATTGAAGACTGTCCAAAATCTCCTATTGAGATAGAGGACATGACCAATGTACCCTATTCTAGTGCAGTAGGCAGTCTTATGTATGCAATGGTCTGTACAAGGCCAAACATTGCCCAAGCAGTGGGAGTTCTTAGTTGGTTTATGGCTAATCCTAGAAGAATACATTGGGATGCTATGAAGAGAGTGTTTAGATATTTGAAGGGTACTTCAGATTTTGCTTTGTGTTACCATGGGAACTTAGTTGAATCACAGAGGACTCTCAACATTCATGGATATGTAGATTCTGATTGGGTAGGGGACATTGACAATAGGAGGTCCACCAGTGGATACATTTTCACGTTGAATGGTGGTGCAGTGAGTTGGATGAGTAAGCGGCAGGCTGTAGTCACTTTGTCCACTACAGAGGCTGAATACATGGCAGCTACTCATGCTTGTAAAGAAGCAGTTTGGTTAAAACGTTTTTGTTTTAACATTGGTTTTGATGCAGGAAAAATAACTATTTTTTGTGACAGTCAAAGTGCAATTTGTTTGGCAAAGAATCCTACTTTCCATGCCAGGACGAAACATATAGACGTACAGTACCACTTTGTACGAGATATGGTGGAGGATGGAAAGGTCAGTTTGGAAAAATTTGATACTCTGGAGAATTTTGCAGATGCATTGACGAAGCCAGTGAGCACAAACAAGTTCAGGTGGTGTGCAGTTCGATGGGCCTCAAGGCCCATGATTTTCAATAAGTTTTGTTGTGCTCTGGAGGTGACTGTGTGATCTTCGTCAAGTGGGAGATTGTTTGACATTTATGTCTCAATCATCACAGGTTGTAACCTCTACTGGGGAAAAGTCGGTGTGACATCCATGAAGTCTAGCTGACTAGCAGTTTTGAATCTTGTTGAACAGATCAGGTCGCTATGACCTTGCAAGAGTCTTGTCGAACGCTTTTACTTTGGAACCTTTCAGTGTGACAAGAAGCAGTCATTGTGACATCTTACCGTGTGGAGATCTATGGCTGACAGGCCATTCAATCACATATCAGGATAACCTAAGGTGGCTAGGTGAGAAGTCTTATCGAGATATTAAAGTCTCGTCGATAGTATGTTACATGTTGTGGTCTTCGACGTATCTTATATTCTATTGGTAAGAAGTCTTACCGATGTGCAAATGTCTCATCGACGGAGGTTCAAGTGTTGGTCATCGGAGTAACACAAAGGATCTTGGAGAGATCTCTTAGCGATTGAAGATGTCATACTGATAGCATATGGCTTTCGGGGTAACTCAAAAGGTCCCAAGAAGACGTCTCAGCGAACGATGAATGTCTCGTCGACGGGAACACATATGGAGTCTTCGCAGTAACATAAAGATCTCGATGTAAACTCTTAGCGAATAGACAGAGGTCTTGCTGACTACTATTTGGTGCTCGGTATGATTGGAGGATCTCAGAGTAAAGTCTCAATGAAGGATGATAGTCTTGGCTACTGCTGATGGCTTCGATATAACATAAGATATCTCGGTGTAGCCTCTTGGCGAGCGGTAAGTCTTGCCGATAGGAATGTTGAGATCATTGTGACTTTGAATATTGGTATGTGGTCTCACCGAAGAGTGATAGTCTTGCCAAATGGAAAACTCATAGCTGTATGATTTTGAGGCTTCAATATGACGTCTCAGCGAAAGCGATGTCTTGGCGACATGGCAAAAGCTGAGTGATAGTTCTTTGGACTCAATGTAACATCTTGGCAATAGGATGGAGTCTTGGCAATATCGAGTGTTTACTGTGTTGGCATCGGGGAGACACGTTTAGTGTCTCACCGATATGACAACACAGCTTGAAGTTGTTTGACTGAGTGAGACTTTCCTATGTGGCGTCTCATGGACCAATAGGAGAAGCTGAATCTGAATAGTTGGAAGATAGTTCGTTGTGACGGTTCTGTGAGGAAGTTCAACAGACAAGAAACACCATGAATATAGTTTATAGTTGCAAATGCTCAATGGTTCGAAGGTTGGTTCGATCAACAGGTGTGTGAACAATTTGAATTGTATCAGAGTGAATTCTATTCTGTGAAGACTGTAGCATGAAGGTTCCTGTACAAGATTGATCATAGTGAAAGTTGTTGTAATATGACATCAAAAAGATAAGTTTGAAACTTGTATGTAATATTTATTACTGTAATACAAAGTGATTTCTCTTGGTGTGGTGGGTTTTTCTCCTGTAAGGGTTTTCCCACGTATATCCGGCGTTCATCTATGTTTGTCTAATTCTCTGTTTTTGATATTTATTTCAAAGTGCATCTTAATTGAACTGTAATTGAAAAAATTAAAAGTATATTTGCATTCTTCCCTGAGGTTTTGACATTTAGGAGAGTTGTTTTCGCATCTAATTTTCCTTACATCATGCCCCTCGTGCTTAGCTATCAATAGTACCTTATTTAATTGCAAGGTTGAGATACATTTTCCCAACAAAAAGATCATGGATACATGGTACCACTGTGGCAACAAAACCAAAGAAATGTTAATACCATTCAAAGTTTGAAACCATACAACAACAATGTCTTGTTCTGGGGAGGAAGAGGCTATGGCTGAAGAAGAGGAAGAAGATCATATGCCACTTGCTTTAATTGCATAAAACTAGGACATTTAGTGATTGAATGTTGGGGTGAAAAGAGAAAATAGTGTGGATTCTATGGTCAAGACGACCATGGCGCTTTTAACTGTGAAAAAGAACGCCACTATAAAAATACATAATCATAAGGTCAGAGCAATAAAAAGTAGGAATCAAATTCAACTGAGGGGAAAACCTCTACAAAGTACCTAAGAACCTTGTGGAAGAAACAAGAAGGTGTTGAAAGACTAAAAAGGACAAGGGTTACACTATCGAGGAGAGTAGTATCAAAGAAGAATATCACATAGACTCTAGGCCCAACAAACAGAGTAAGGAAACAATAATGACTAGGCAAGGTTGTTGCAAGGTGTGCACCCTTGGTCTCCTTGTGATGTGCAATGCAACAGTCAGGTTCATGACATGGCTTAACTGCCTCATGTGGATTCATTAACTTTGGTAGTTGTATTAGGCATGAACAAGTTGATCTTTTGGTGCAATGGTAACCATATGTGCAACAATTGGTATCAGAGCCCAGGTCACAGGCTCAAACCCCTCACTTGTGTTGGGATGATTGTTGCAAGGTGTGCACCCTTGGTCTCCTTGTGTTGTCCAATGTAGTGCTCGAGTTCGTGACATGGCAAGTAACTACCTCCCATGAATTCATTAACTCTGGCAGTTGTATTAGGCATGAACAGGTTGATCTTTCGGTGCAATGACAACTATTTGTGCAACAAGGGTATTGATATCGAAAGGCTGAATGTAGTAACCATAGAGGAAGGAAGCTTTGAAGAAAAAGATGTATTCTGCCCTACTAAAGAGAAACATGATATAATATTAAAACAAACCAAGAGAATAATTGAGTAGGAGCAAGAAAAGGAAAGAGAGTAAAATAGCTACTTTTCAAAACAGGAGATGAAAGCACTCAAGCAACTAGCACAAATGGTGGTACATCATGGTTTACTTAAAATATTGAAACAATTTAGCAAGTACTTAAATAAAAAGAACATTTTGCAAGTCCAAATAATGGGAAAACACTAGAAGACTAGACCTACAATGATCGATCACTGCATTCATCACAAAATATCCCTAAGGTGATGGTTGATTCAAGATTAGATGTAAACTTAATCCCAAAGAGAATTTGGGACTATCTAGGCAAATTGACACTAGAGCCCACACCATACAATATTAGATTAGAATATGGTAACGAGATGAAGACCCTAGGCACCTAGAAGAATGTAGAAGTCGATGTGGAAGGGGTAAAACAAATGTTAGACTTTGAAGTGGTTACAATGAAGGAAACCTTTGATTCATTTGATGCATTGTTGGGATTAAGATGGTTTGTAGACTCCTGAGGAGTAATAGGTTCTAGGGAGGAAGAGATCTCATTCGCAGATAACAAAAGGATGGTTCACATCCCCCTGGGTAGAAAGAAAAAAGATTCATACGTAGAGGAATTCAATGTAGAGGATTATGAGGATTACAATAGGACTATAAACACCATAACTACACTACCTACAACTGAAGCCTTGGAGGAGCCTAATTCAAAGGGATAGATTGAGATAAATGACACTAAGGGAGCATTGACAATGAGGCCGTACTAGAGGCATGGATGTAGGATGAACATGAGGTGTATTCTCATATAATCTTTGGTTACCAAAGAGTATTTATGATAATAAATACACCAGCAGAAGAAGGCAGTGTAGCACAGGACATGTGTGGTACTGCAAGAAGTGATAAGGAGGATAATAATGAAGTTTCTCATCAAGTTTGTCATATTACAAAAGGAATTTATCATATTAAGTTCCTGTAACAAGGTGACAAAAATGAGAAACATACACTAGGTCTACAAGCTATGCCCATAACAACCATATCAAGAGTTATACTCCCTAATTATAACCTTGATAAGGTGCCACAAGATGCTATGTCAATGCTATGCAAATTTTAATTTCCCATGAACATAGTGAAGCAAAAATGCCAAGGTTTAACATCACGGGGATGAATATGCCAAAGTTTAACATCACGGTGGATGAATATGATAAAGTTTAATATCATGGGGGAAAAATATGCCAAAGTTTAATGTCACAAGGGATGAATATGATAAGGTTTTAAGGCCTTAAGGTATTTTGTAATAATGTCACCTCAGAAGATAACAATCAAAGGAGCTTTGCTTAATATATGAAGGTCACACCTTAGGGAAAATCACACACGATATCACCACTAAGAGAAGGCTAGTTAATGGATAAAAAAATCACACCTTAGGGCATACCAATCATAGTATAACCACCAAGAGGAGCGTCATATGCCAAGAAAGGTCACACTTTTATGGGACATCAAGTCCAATATCACCAAAAAGGAGACACATCACACATATTAAGAAGGCCACACTTTGGTTGACAAGGTCACACTTTCTAGGAGATGTATACTATCATCACTAAGAAGGGACCCTTTCTTATGCAAACAATGAGCAGGGGACTATATGCCCCCCCTTAAGGTTAGTGTACTTCCTACACTAACATTTTAAGGAGATAAAGGGATCCCTTGCTAGAAGGAATACTCATAGGAAATAGCTAACTAACCCCTTTCCTCCCCAAGCATAGGGGAAAAGGTGATCCTAATATGGTGCTCCTTGCAAGATAAAAGGTGGTTGCATAAAGCCTAGTTTATGAATGGTAGTGAGCATATTATGATACTACAACTACCACATGGCAAGGAGCAAAGAACAATGAATGTTAACCAATTATACATTCAATTTGATCCCCATAAGGATCAAATTCTCTTAATTTATTCTTTAAAGCATGACATTCATCGTGAGATGTCTAAGTGTTCTATAATATACACAATAAGACACATTTGTACTATTTCCTTTCTTATCTTCTTGTTCATGGATAGGTGGTAAAGTGATAAGTCCTAGGTTGAGAAGTGTTTTTAAGGCCTTTTTAGTCTTGGTTATAGTATGCAAAAAGGAAACTTCTTAAGTTTATAAGGTTTGTTTTTCTTACTTGGTTGATCGGTTGTTTGATGTGAAAGTGGAGGATCTTGGCAACCTAGTCCTTTAGTATCTTCAGATGGTGTTTGTTCCAAGAAAGAGTGGAATTCATGTTCATTCTTAATTCCACATCTTTGTTCCCTCAAGATCCAAAAGCATTGTCCATAAGTCTGTTCCAAATTGATGGGTGTGTCTATAACTTTATGCTTATATGATGGAGGGTTGGTTGATGTGCTTTCCTTGTGATTATTTTTGATAGGTGCTTCCATGTGAATTTTTTAAGGTATTCTTTGTGACTTACTTTTAGGTTGTAAAAGAGTAAACATTTCAAGTGGCGGTATAGTAGGATGTTGTTGGTATGGAGTCACAGGGAATTGCATTGAAGGATAAAAGGTTGCATTATTCTCAAGATTGCATAAGGAATTTTGTATGAATTTATGCATGCTCTCTTCATCTTGACCTATGGCATCAAAAATAATTGAAATAGGATATGGATTATCATTATTGACATTATCAAAATTAGGTTCATCACCAAAAACACAACTTGAAACATCAACCAAATATTTCAAGGACATCCAAATTTTACCAAACCACATATCTATGAGGTTCAAACTATTAAACCACATGTGAAGAACTCCTAGACAACAACTCTGGATAGGGGATCGTGAGAGTATTTAGTCACAAAAAGTTCACTTATGCCCAGGTAATAGGTCAGAGTCACCTAGGGGTGTATGGGTCTTGGTCAGGGGTTCTGAAAGTTCAAAGTTTGACTGTGTACTATATTGTTTAAGAATGTTGATTCTATTTTACAAACAGTTGTAACAGTAAATAATTTTTTAGAATTTTCTTAATGTATCCCAATTTGATGCAAGATGCAAGTATGCAATGATGTTGAAGATGTTTGAACAAGATATGAATGCAAAATTTAGATTTGAAATGCAATAATTGATTGATTATAATATGCAAAAGACCTAAAAATGATGATTTTTTTGAATGCAAATTTTGAACACAAACAATGCACTTTCTTTCAAAAAATGAACTAAATGAAAAATGCTTTAGAATATGTAGTTATGAATTTCAAACTTAGATCTGCTAGTACAAACAAACTGAGCAAATAGAAACCTGGAAAAGTGTGAAAAAGACTATTGATGCACCTATACAAGGATAGGGTCACCCAAGGGTGAACGAGTCCTTGTTTAGGGTTTTGAAAAACTTAATGTCTAAGTTGTTGTTCCTATCCGTAAACAAGTTTGACAGTGACTATTTTTCAAAAAACATTCAATGTAAAGGAAATGCAAATGTATGACAAAATGACACTTTTTTTAATGCAATTTTGGAATGAAAATCTGATCTAAATGATTGAAACACACCCTAGTGCAAGCTATGATGCAATATTTTTGGATATTTATGAATTTTTATGATGCAAATATGAAACCCTAAATGAGAAGTGCAAGATAAAATGATGCAAAACCTAGATCTAGGGTTTGAAAGACTACCCAATCATAAAGCTATGATATCAAATATTAGGTTCACCAAAATGAAACATAGAAAAATGGAGATGAGTTCTAATGTAAAGAACCTACCTGATCAATTCCATTTTTCCAAGTCTTTCATTAGGATACAAATCAACAAGGTGCATATATTTACTTTCAACATCAAAGGTGACCCAATCAAACTTGGATTTGATCTTTTTGATTCTTAGAAATGATTTGGAATGATTAACCTAATTGAACTATATGACCTAATATTAAAAATGCAATATTTTGGAAAATACAAACTGGAACTGTAGATTGCAAGTGGATCTAGGAAGTGTCAAATGATGTGTACTTGTCACCAAAAGTTAATTCTACCATGTGCAAAGGGACTCAGTCGCCCTTGGGTGAATGGCTCTTTGATTAAGAGTCTTGAAACTAATTTTGTAGTCCTTTGATGTTGGATATGAGCTTGTAATTCTCAATTGTAAAATTGTCATAATCTCATTAGTGAATTCTATAATCGAGTTTCCATAGCTTGACAACTTTTAGGGCTTTGAATACAACAATGGAGAATTTTCCTTCAATCTTTCCTCAATCCTCTTCAAACCTATAACCTACACATTTAAAGAGGGAGAAAATGTTGGGTCATTTAGGGGCTTGCCTCAGTCAAAACCCATGAGTGTTTCCACTTCCACAATGGCAATGCCAATGATAGGAATGATAATCAAAAAGTTCTACAACTCCCCACCCTTCAATGGCTTCCTTGAAGGACTGAATTCATGCACATCACCTCAAGGTCTTGATATTGCTTGTTTGATTTGCTTGAATGATTGAATGCTTTGGAGACCTACAAAGGTGAGCCTTCACAAAACATGAACATGAACACACATAAACTCACGTAGAATTGGAAATGATGTTAGGATCTTGAATTGTTGCAATGAAGTTTTGAAATACTACTCTTGACTTGCTCAATAGTGCTCTTGATCATAAGTCTTCCAATATTTTTCTAGTTATTGATTGTTAGATTTCAAATGATAAAAAAACTATGTATTCATACGCAATTGTACTAATTTCTTGAAAATTGGATTCCAAAAGTTGACACTTGATATTTAAATTTTGGATGTTAAAATGTCACCAAAAACATATTTAAATTTGGGTCCTGACTAAGAAGGGGCACCCATTCACCCATGGGTGAATGGGCCCTAGCCCAAATTTTTAGGACACACTTAGTTGGGAGAAAAATAACAATTGCATACATTTATTCAATGCTTGTAATCCTTCAAAAAATGATAAAAATTAGGCCTTGGAATGCATAATTTGGAAAATTAGGAGCTTAATTAGGTCCAATAAATTAGGGGGACAAAACATAATGAGAAATTATCAAGGGTGACAATTTCTAACACTACAACTACAAGTGCCAATTGTGGGGTCACAAGTTGATTGTCCAACATCTCACCCCTCTAGAAGATGTGGTTGGGGGATATTTCTCATGCTACCACTCGGGAAGAGATCCTACAAGAACATGTACAAAATTAAAAGCAACTACAAGAGGCTATGGACACACTACGAGGGACCATCCCACATTTTTATCAGGATACATCTCACTCCTTTCCACAATAACTCAAGAAATTGATAGACGACCTATAAGCAGAATTGGCCTCTAAAAGGAACAACATAAGAAAGGAGGCCCAAGAGGAGATTACAAAGAATAAAACTAAAGAGCACATAAAGAGATGTGCTACCACACACTCCCAACTAGAAGAAAATAAAAAAATTGGGAGATAACATCCAAGAGGTTGGGGTATTATACCAGTTTTTTCTACAATGTCCAAACACAACAAAAGGCCTCCTCACACAAATACTTCAAATTGAAGATCAGATAGCACAAGTAGCGTATGACCCTTTGTAGGACACATCAAAAGCTATAAGGGATCAAGTCGAGAATATCCATAACTAGATACAACAACTCCATACTCAATGAGAGCAAGTAAAAGAATAAATAAAGTAGTTGATGGAGACAGTTAGTAGTCATTTGAGGTTGCTCCAAAAAAAATTGAAGGAGGCAAAGCAGATAGAAAAGAAAATCTCAACTCCAACTGATCTCTAGAAGATAGATCTAACCTTAGCTCAAATCCAAGGATAGATGGGTATAGTGCTATAGACACAAGCACATTAGGCTTCAACCATGGTGAGGCTCAAGATACAATAAAAGAATATCCTTCCCAATTGAGCATCATGTCTTGAGGGCAAGATAGTTTTAAGAGGGGGGATGATGTTAGCAGGTCAAGGGATATAATAGAACCTATCACAAGCTATCACAAAAGACTTGTGGTACTAGGAAAATATATTAGATACCTCTAGGAGTCATGTCATTTCAAGGGAATGGATGTATATATGTAATGCAAGTTATATGTGAAAGATATAGGATGATAAATAAGAGATAAGATAGATATATGTATATACTATTGTGAAGCAAAGGCTAAGACCTACCCTTGTGATTCTGATACAATATAAAGGAGTTATAAGGATTATATATGTGTGTTTGCAATGAAGTATGAATGTTTCTTTTGATGTTGATATGACATATGTTAAGTATTCCTTCTATAATTTTACTACAAATGCTTGTTTCTCTTAGTGTATCCTCTGAGGTATAAATAGACTACATAAGAAGTATTGGGGTACATATCTCTAGATTGTACTTCCCCTTTTCTCTTACTAACATGCAACTACTATGAAAATCATTTGAGAAAGTTTTTTTAACCAATTCAAGGACTCCGAGGAATGTTTAGAACCCTAAAAAACTATTAGCAATAAAGATAGTAATTCTAAGTAAATTTTTATGAATTTTACATATTCAAATTATCTTATTGAATATGATGTAACATCCCATGATGAATTTTTCATGTAGTAACTGCATGTCAAATACCTTAACATGAAAAATTTATAAAAAAAATCCATTACATATGATCTAGATAGATTCAATAGCTCATCCTTTCAACTTCAAACATTCTTCAAAGGGTCAAGATCATTGATTAAGAAAAATAATGTACTAATGCATGCCAAATATTCAAGGATAATAATATAGAGTAGCAGTCACAAATTAGAAATATTTGAATTGGATATGGAGGTCTAATTAGTTGGTGTATAAATAAAATATTTGTAGGTTTTATAATTCATTGAATCAATTTCCACAAAGTTCAACTCTTTCAACCTATAGTTGTTGATCTGAATTGTAGTGAGGGAAAAATCACATGTTCAATTTATCAATGACAATTTGTGTCCACATGATATTATCTTTTTTATATCTTTTTTTTTCATCAATTCACTCTTTATGTTAGTAATTCATTGTTAGTAGATTTTCCTGTAGATCAACTACAAGTTTTGAAAATAATTGAGAATATCACAATAGTATTTATGTCATCCTTAATGTACCAAATTAAAAAATGAATCAAAGGTTATGGTGTACTAATTATGTGGTACAT
This sequence comes from Sequoia sempervirens, assembly GCA_007258455.2. Lineage (NCBI taxonomy): Eukaryota > Viridiplantae > Streptophyta > Pinopsida > Cupressales > Cupressaceae > Sequoia > Sequoia sempervirens. The sequence goes on from VDFB02130852.1 coordinate 124,120, forward strand.
TCAAGAGGACTTCTATTTAAAAATAATAATAATATTTTCTAAACCTACACATATATTAAAGGAAACACAGATGTCAATAAACCTAAGATTTATTGTGGAAATCCATAAAATATGCTTATCAACCCAAGATTTACCAAGAAAAAGGTATCAATTTTAATAAGGATGTGGAATTTAATCAATTATGTGTAGAAAAATTAGCTTTACAATGTACCCCTTTACTTGCATGTGATCCATCTATATGGATCAAAATAATCTAATATGTTATGGACTTAAGTCACTATGATTAATTTGATCAATAATAAAAGGTCAAATGAAGATTCAAATGTTGTCAAAAAATAAACTTACATTAAATATTTTTTACTCTACCTACAAGTTTTCAACATATTGGAGGAAGAATATTCCATTGTGTGGGTCTCAAGTGCCTTAATACCTTTTGTCTTGCTTCTGGCTCTTGCATTCAGTGGCATAAAACTCTATGCTACCGACAGTCTATCCTGCCTTCTCCGCCTTGGATGCGGCAATATGGTTGGAAGTAGATTGGGTCAGGAGAAATTTTTGGTTTCTGGGCATTCCCTTTGACTTTCAGGAATCCTCAGCCGAGCTTTGGCAAGTTGTGCTCTCCAGGGTCGAGCAAAAGCTTGCTTATTGGATTACCAATCCCCTTTCTTTGGCAGGGAAATTTTAGGTGTGTTCCAAAGTTCTAGTGGCCACCCATGTTTATTATTCTTCTTGTTGGGCTCCTTCCAAAGCTACCTATGGCAAGCTTGAGAAATTGATTAGAGACTTTCTTTGGGCCTCCTCTGAGTCTCACAGAGGGTTTCACCATGTGGCTTGGGAATTTTGCTATCTTCCCAGAGACTCGGGGGGTCTTGGGTTGTTGTCCACTCAACGGCAAGGGACTTCTTTGTGTTTTAAATGGATTATTCATGCCCTTACTAGGGACGAGGCCTGGAAACTTCTTCTCAGGCATGGTATTCAATCCGTCTTCCCTATCCATAGACCTTCTTGGAAGGGGATTAGTTTTCAAACCCTTTTGGTCATGGAAGAACTAGTCCAAATTGTTGGGACATTTGTGGCCAAAAGTATCTGGTAGGCCTGGGAGGCTGTCAAACCTTGGCTCTATTGGGTTGGCTCTGGTTTTCAAGATGGGCTCTCTCTTAACCAACATAATATTTAGTGGTCGCCTCTTTTAATGGTCATCCATTGGCTAAGTCGCCTTGGCTTAAGGTGCTCAGGTTTCACAAAAAGGGTATCCAGACCCTACAATAGACATTTCATAGACCCACCATGCGTATTATGCCATGGGAAGCTTTTCATGCCTAGTACAGGCTTCATAACCAGGACCGTGCTACTTATGATGGTCTGGTGAATGCTATTCTTGTTGAAATGCTTCATAAGGTTGGAATTCATGGGACCAAACCTTGGTGGAAAGACTGGAAGTGGTATCCAGACACCCCTTTCAGGAATTACAAGCCTCAGCTTGGTTACAGGTGGCTTTCACCACATTCTTTTATGATTCAGAGTTTGAACCAGAGGTGGCTTATTCAATCTCCCGCTCATGTTTGGCGTAAAATATTTGCTACCACTTGGTCTGCAAGTGTTGAGCTGAAACTTTCCCACTTTCCCTAGTGTATTCTTTTCCAAGGCTTGCCTGTGGGTTCTCGGCTTGTTCACCTGGGGGTCCAAGACCCTCGTTGCCCTTTTTGTGGGCAAGCTGAGAATTTTAAACATCTTTCTAGTTTTGTCCCAGAGCCCAACAGTTTTTGACTTGGAATCATGACTTTTTTTTGGCCTTTTCAAACAAAGCCTTTCTCCTGGCATATGGTGCTACTAGGAGATTCTCTCAGATTTCTTGCAAAATTCACCCAACTTTGGCACACTTTCAGAGTGGAAATTTTCTTCAATATTTGGAAAGACAAAAATGCTTGCATTTTTTCACATACTCAAATGGATATTCATGTATCTTTGTATGCTAAAGCTATCATTTGTTCTAATTTGCTTCTACAAGTTCAAGTGCAAGCTAACAAAGTTGCCCTTGAAATTGCTCACCTTTAGGTTCTCTTGGATCACTGGAGTAATGCCCCTTGTACTATTGCTTGGGTGCCTGCTTCACCCACCCCTTCACGTGGTCAGTCGCCCTCTAGGGGTCGGCAGTCGAGTGGTTCTATGAGTCCTCGCTCCTAGCCTTCACTTTGGCAAGATTCTCGCACTCCTCGGTGAAACCGCTCTCCTCCACCATGGGTTAGCTAGGGGTGGCCTTCTGGCAGTGCTTCGGGGAGTGGTGGTGGTGGTTCTGAGTGGCCATTTGATGAACCTCCTACTTTTGGCTCTGGTTGGCCAGCCATTGGTAAAAAAAAATCGCGTATGGCGCTTTTAATCTCGCCCCAGCGCGAGGATGAAGATAAAGAGAAAAAAGATGATGATGATGGTTGGGGTCTTCCTCCTAACGTCACTCTAGACCCCACTGATGTATGGGGGAAAAATATGGATGATAGAGACCCTCCTAGCTTTGTTGTCACTGCTCTGGCCGCTTAATGGCCTTTTTATTTACTTTGTAATTTTGGACTTCTGAGCTTGGCCCATGTGATCTATTGGTTTTTTGGGAACTACCCATATGACTCTTAGGGGGTGCCTTTTTACCACCCATCCTTTTTTTGTGAATATGTATTTTTATCTTTAATTTATTATAGATAGTTGCCTATTCATCAAAGAAAAGACAACATACTGCTACCCAAATGTAAGGATCAATTATTTGTAACCCTTGTGCCACCACCTAATGACACTTTTATATTATTTATGTGGAATTGTTATGAGTGTGTTGTATTGATTGACTTTGGAAACATTAATGTTATTACCTATTTAACTATTGCATGCTATTGATGGTTCATAGTATATTTTAGGGATTTCTTACTAATTTATGTGCTCACATAGAAACAAATGAGGGAATTATATTGTGTTAAATAGCTCATAGTTATTATTGCACTTACATGAATACATATTTAATTAGAGTTGTGATTTTTACTATGTTATTGTAGAGGAAGGGGACCAACCACACCAAGGCTCCAAGTCATGGAGAGCCGAGAGTGGAAGGTTGCCCTAGTCTACCTCAATTTGTACAAGTGTTTAAGGTCAATGATAAAGAATTAAGAGCACTCTCAAGCACTTCGATCACTCTACTAACCCGAGAGTTTAAATGGGGCTAAATGAGTAGGCTTTTGGAACCAAAACTATGCCTGGGACAACTCTCTACCAAAGGATAGCAGCGCAGGCCAGGGATGACAATGTGACATGCTAGCATCTCACAGGGGGGCTACCATCTGTACAGAAAAAAAGTGCACAAGTATAGTAAACGTACCAAAAATCTACTAACAACTTAGCAAATAAAGTTTAAAGTGATAAATAAAATGATAACTAACAGAATACGCAAAATATATAGAAAGATGATGTAGAAGTGACATAAAGAAAAAGTGGTGGAAGTGAACTCACGAAGGGTCCAGATTTCCAGCCAGCTCCACACGAACATGTACCTACACACAACCAAGAGAGGAAAAATGTTGGGGCTATATAGGGGTTTTTCGCAGTCAAACCCCTGCTTTGGTGTTTCCACCTCCACAGACAACCAAATAGATAGAGAGATAGAAGTATCATAAAGAAAATAATGTTGGAATGGAAATGAAATCAAACACTACGAGTGACACTAAGCTACTCAAATCCAACAAAAAAGTAATACAAAAGCATTACCACCCTCTACCAAAAGGCACTCAAGGCCAATGAGAGAGGATGCAAGCCCACAACAATGGCATAGTTGATGTAGCCGCAACAATGTCGAAAACAATCTCACAAGACACCAAGCTGCAACTTTTGTGGTAGATGTGTAGGATGTTGCGATTGTTGGAGTTGTGATGCCAATATTGCAACAAGTAGCAAAAGTATGGAGCAATAATTTCCAAGAACGTGAAGCAAGATCAAGCAAGCATGTAGAAACATCAAGAAGTAGGAATGAGAATGAAAGATGGCCATTTGAAGGCCAATTATGAGGGAAAGAGTTGTTGAAAGGTCGGCAGGAAGGCATAGGGGCATTATGTTTCATTGCCAATGGAGAACGTAACGCCTCTGCAGATTCCAAAGGTAGGAATCATGTCATGATAGCAGCACACCATGCAAACATTCACATATCGTGCATGCATCCTCGATAGAAATTCCCCCACCAACACTAAAAAAAAGCACCAATTTTATAGTGTACAAAATGAAGATGTGGAATTACTTGGTCAGATTTTATTTTTCTGAAGTGGAGGGTGTAAAAGGGGAATTTGCGAGAGGGGTGCAAATTTTCTCCTATACATTTTTCCCCCACTTTAGCGAACATGAGTGCCAATGAGTGTTCGATAAAGTAGATCGAAGGAGTTTAGAAATGTATACCTGAATTGTTGAGAAATCATACCGTAATCTAGCAAGCTTGAGAGCACAGGGTAGTAAAATAACTCCACAAGTACTCTCTCCTGAGGAGGTTCAAAAAATTGCACTAAAGGCCCACGGACCAATGATGAAAAAATCCCGCAGGATGCAAACACTTCACAGGTCCTCGAACTTGCAAAGAAGGCACCCCTAGGTACTCTCTTCTGAAGGAATATCAATGTGAGGGACTCTACAGTGTCAAATTGGAAAGCAGCTTCGCAGGCGCACTTGTAAAGCAACATGTTAATCTACAAACAAAACATGTTAGAAATTAAAAAGTAGCCACACAAGCAAGCAAGAAGACAGTCACATAGACAGTCAAAAATTAAAGGAAGAGCTTTCAATGGGGTCCCTCAAGAACCCTTCAAAAGAAAAGGGGTTCACTCAAGGGACACTCATTTTGAAAGTACAAGAGTATTTTTTTCAAATCAATTCAACATCAAGGAATCCTTTTGAAAGATGTTCACTTCATCAAGGAATTTGAAAGGACAAAGGTCCCCTCACAAGGGGGAGGTCAAAACTTCACTCATAGAAGAAGGTGCTTCCTCCTTAGAGGAAGGTGTTTCAAATTCTTTCTTTGTGAACCCATGATGAAGGAACAATATTCTACTAGGGGTCCTTGTTGAGGAATGCGATTTTGAAAAGTATTATATTTTGAAAATACTTTCAAGAAAAGATTCATTGGCCATTGAATGCATTTCCAAAAATAAAAGCAGTGTGAGAGCCCCCCTTATGATGGTACGTGTCAAATACAAAGGCATATGACATCCTAAGGAGAGAAAAGAAAGAATGAAAAAGTGATGTTGTGGCCCGCAGAACATAGCGAGATGTAACTGTAGTAATGTTTTCACACATGTGAGGAACAACACATGAGCACCACAACATCATGAAACAAGCACAAAAGATAAGGGCAAAGAAAGAAGAGACAATAACATCACAAACAAGGGACATGGGCGATCTGATATTTCAGGATCAAAGCTACTCATAAATATATAGATAAATAGATATAACAGTATATAAATGAACTGTCATCAACCCCCTACTATATCAGACCATATGAAGAAAGGCATGTGAAGACAAAATTAAAAAAAAATTGGGTCAACATGGAAGGGAGGCCTAAATTCCCCCAACACTTTGCATCCTCCTCAATTGTTGAAAATAAATACACAACAAAGGAAGAATGATGTAACAAATAGAGGAAGTTTTACGACACAAAAACACTCTTGTATCAAAGCACCTACAAGGATGACAAGGGTCATCCAGGAAAACATAATAGATCAAATTCTGGAATGAAATTGAAAGTTGTATCCATAGCCCTAGGTCCTACTAGGACAGAAAGAGTTATAGAGCCATACTGTGCAACCGAGAGATCATCATGCAGACGCATAATAGATTTTTTTTTCTCATATTCATCCCTCTATAACGAATTTAGCCACAAAGTCTCCTTCGTAATAGCATTCACTTGACTCGCGGGGTCAACTAGGACTCCTGTCATAATGTTTCCATTGAGGCAAACATGAATGTATAGGGGAGAGGGCTTGTTATTCAGAGGCAAGTCATGTGAAGTGAAAGTCACATATGGCAAGCCAGTCACAAGTTGTGAAGGAGGAGTAGGAGTAAACAAAACCACATTAACGTATGTCGAGGCTCTAGGAGAAGCATTAGAAGGATCAATAATCAAGTTCACAGAGTGAGATGAAAATAGGTCAGTATAAATTTGCAACTCGCTATTTTCCTTCGCCACTAACTTATTCATGTTTTGCTTCTTTCCATTGAGACAAATGTTAACATCATCAATGCAGTCTAGTATCTCATGACGTAGGTGCATGCAATGATTAGTATTATCAAATTTTGTGGAGCAATTGAATTAATTTGGTTTGCATTATGGAACATATTCATACATGGAGAAATGATAAAACCCGTGTATATTCTGGTAGTGATGGGTTCAACAAAATAGTAACCAAATTCCTAAGTGTACTATCAAACAATAACAAATCAGAACCAAACAATAACAAACTATCTATGGGTGGACAATGATGGAATATTCCAAAATTCCCCCCTTATTACATCATTGCTTTAAAGTACTAATAAGAGAATCTTGAAAACTATCAAACTTCACATGTCCAAGAGGCTTGGTGAAGATATCAGCACATTGTTCCTTAGTAGAGCAGTATTGGAGTTGAATTTTGTTTTGTTGAACATGTTATCGTATGAAGTGGCAATCAACTTCAATATGCTTGGTTTGTTCATGAAACACTAGATTGCGAACAAGATTGATAACACTTTGATTGTCACAATAGAGGATAGTAGGTTGGTTTTGTGGTACCCCCAATCCTTCTAATATGCGACGTAACCATACTACTTCACAAATTGCTACACGTGTTGCACGATATTCTACTTTTGTTCAGGAACAAGCAACTATGACTTGTTTCTTACTTCCCCAAGAAATAGGACCTGAACCCAAGAAGAAGAAAAATCTAGATGTGGATTTTCTATCATCAACTAAACCTACATAATATGCATTTCTATACCTTGTTAAGAAGAACTGATCATTCCTTTTATATTCCAAGCCATGATTCATGGTACCTTGGATATACCTTAGTACCTGTTTTGTTGCTTTCCAATGATACATCTTTGGTTCTTGCATGAATCATGAAAGATAATTAACAGAAAAACTGATATTTGGTCTAGTATATGTCAGGTAAATCAAACCTCCAATCATTTGTCGATAGAGAGTTGCATTCACCTAAGGAGATGAATCAGAAATAGATAACTGCAAACCTGATTCCATAGGTGTAGACATGGATTTGGAATTCATCATTCTAAACTTCTCAAGCAATGTCTCGGCCTATTTTGTTTGAGATAAAAATATATGGTGATATGTTTTCCATAGCTCTAAACCGAGGCAATAGTGAAGTAGCCTGAGATCTGTCATATCAAAGGCCTTCTTGAGATCATTCTTGGTTGTCTCAGTCATTGCTTCTAAGCTACCTTTGATAACTAAGTCATCAACATACACAATAATGATCACAATATCCCCCCCTTGATCCTTGAGGTAGAGATTTAATGGATCATATGGTTGCCTAGTAAAACCAAGTTTTAGCAAGTGTTCATCAATTTTAATATACCAAGCTCTAGGAGCTTGTTTGAGACCATATAGGGATTTAATGAGTTTGTATGCCTTTTCTTCTTTTCCAGGTACAATGTATCCCTCTAGTTGGATCATATAGACCTCCTCCTTAAGGTCTCCATTAAGAAAGGCATTTTTTATATCCATTTGATACAATTTCCATCCAAATTGAGTAGCTAAAGCAAAAATCATTCTAATGGTTTTTATCTTTGCAATGGGAGAAAATGTTTTCTCATACTCTATTCTTTCTTTCTAGGAATAACCCTTGGCTACAAGTCTAGCCTTATGTTTATCTATACTACCATCTCCTTTATACTTAGTTTTAAAAATCTATTTACAATCAATTGCTTTCTTACCAGGTGGTAGATCAACAAACTCCCAACTATTTTTTTTCATCAGAGATTGATACTCTGCATCCATAGCCTCTTTCCAAGGGTTTGATTTTAGTGCTTCTTGAACATTAGATGGCTCAAAATTTTCAAAAACTGAAGTCATTAGTGCAAATTTTACCTCATTGTGAACCATGCTATGAGTCTTTGGACATGAAGTGGAAGTGTTTGGGACTCCATCTAACTTTGCATCTCAAATGGTACTAGTGTACCACTTTGGTAAAGGTCTGGTGACAATGGTGGGTGTTGACTAATTATCAATGTGCCCATCATTTTACCATCCATGTTGAAAATATGAGCACTATCTAAAGTAGATGATGATGCATGAGGAGAACTTACATCATTATTCTCATCAAATATTACATCTCTACTAATGTATATCTTCTTTGTATTGGGATCCATAAGGCGATATGCTTTGGATTCATTACTATATCCTAGAAGAATACATTTCATTGATTTTTCATCTAGCTTCTTTTTTTTTAGGAATGTGCATATAGGCAGTGCATCCAAACACGCGAAGATGAGAGATAGAAGGCTTCACCCTTGTCCATGATTCTTCTAGTGTAATGCCATCAAGTGCTTTGGTTGGTGCATGATTCAAAAGATAAACTGTTGTGTGAACAACTTCAGCCCAATTTGCATGCTCTAGTTGAGAATCTTTCAACATACTTCAGACCATCTCAATGATGATGCAATTTCTCCATTCAACAACTCCATTTTTATGAGGTGTGTATGTTGTAGTCAGTTGACATTGAATTCCATTTTCTTTCAAATATGTGGAGAATTTTGTGCTAGTGTATTCCCCCCCTTGATCTGAGCAGAGGAAACGAATATAGTGATTCGTATTTTTCTCCACCTGAGTGAAAAACTCTTTGAAATATGATAGGGATTCATCTTTATGCTGCAAGCAATATACCCACATTTTCCTTGTATGATCATCAAAAAATAGCTAAAAGTACTTGTAGCCATTGTGACTAGGTAGCATAGGCCCACACAAATTGGAATGCACTAGCTGCAAAGGTTGGATTGCATGATGCTCACTAGGATAGAAGGGTGCTCTATGTTGTTTTCCAGCTATACAACTAAAACAAATAGCACTCGACTTCTCAAGTGAGGGAAGCTCTTTGACCATGCATTTATTACTAATTTAAACAAGTAACTAGTGCTTAAATGACCAAATCTACGATGCCAAAGCAAAGAAAGATCTTCATCCTTAGCCACTAAGGCTTGATTATTAGCTATTGTATCAAGCCTAAACATTTTTCTAATCTCAGTAGCACTAGAAAATATCTTTTCATTTTTACACTTATCTTTGATAAGACAAATTGTTGTATCTTGATGGCTATCAAACTCAATCCTAAGGTTGTGGTCAAGAAATTGATTAACATAAAGGATATTTTTGGTAAGTCCTGGCACGCACAAGACATTAGTAATCCTGCAACAATTAATGCCAAACTTCAAAGATATGTCACCAATACCTTTGATTTTATGAGTGGTATCATCTCCAAGAGTGACTATACCATGATGGGGTTTCAATGTGAGAAACCACTCCTTCTGACTAGTCATGTGCTTTGTAGCACCTGAGTCCACATACCATATTGATGTTGATTGTGAACCATCTTCTGAAGTGTGAGCTGAAAGCATGTATTCCTCATCTGGAGAATCTTTTGCTTCAACAATGTTGCTTTGTTGTTTCTGTTTGTTCTTCTACTCCCATTGTGGTTTGTTGGATGATCCTTTGGTGAAGGAGTTGTACCAACAATTTTTCACATCATGTCCAACTCTTTCACATATTGGACACTTCTTTTGAGAACTGGATGAATTACCAAATTTGGGAGGTCCATTGAACTACTTCATAGGCTTCTTTCCTTTATGATGTGTAGACATGGCATGATCATCTTGATCATGTTCCTGGCTGATAGATTTTTTTTTTGTAGTAGATTCACTAGCTTCTCAAATGTGGGGGTTGTCTCAGTGACATTCAAAGTTGTCACAAAGACTTTATATTTGGGAGGTAGTGCACGTAGGACAACAAGCACCAAAAATGCATCAACAATTGTTTTCCCTAATGCTTGTAGGGAAGCTCTCAATTCCGCAATCCTTTTGAGAAAGGATTCTAACTGTTCTCCATTCTTCATCTTCAGGCTGTGTAGTTGACTCTCCAAATTCAAGATTTGATTATGATTCTTCACCTCATACATTGTCTTGAGCTTGTCCCATAAATCTTTGGTTGTGGATGAGTCACATATAAAGGGATGGACATCATTAGACACACTGAACAAAATGATAAATTTTGCCTTTCTATTGGCTTGATCAAATTTCTTCTACTCATCAACATTTGTTTTATGTTTGGTTGTGGCACCGCTCACCACATCCCAAACTTCTTCAAACTCAAGCTGAGTTTTGAGTTTGGTTTTCCAAGCGGAATAATTATTTTCACGTAGTAGCTGAGAGTCTTGAAGAAGAAATTTTGGAGAATTTCCTACCAATTTGTGAGCAATAAATAGATGTGATTTTGTCCTATTTCTCGTCACTCAAATCAACATTTTGTTGCAGAGGAGAGGATAATATAGGAACAAAATTAACACCTTTGAATAAAAACACCCCTAATAAATGACTTAAAGAGGTAGTGTATAACAACTCATTCTAAAACCCAGTTTTTTTTACTTACTCAAAATTTGACATTTGAACATGATTGGATGATCAAAAAAATTAATCTAAAAATATCTAAGAAATTTATAACCTCAACCTATTTCTACAAAGACCGAATTACATAGAATTCCTTGAATACCTCCAATGCAGAAGCAGACACAAATATAACCAGCTAAAATAAGCACCATATATCAGACATAAATTGCAAAACTAAACCTAATGAATATTGTGGGAGATAGACCGTGGTTGTGTAACATTTGGAACAAAGATTCAAGGTTGTTGCACCATTATTGTTTGCACATGGAGGCGCACTACATGGGATGACCACACAGGGCCTTCAAGACTGCCATCTTCTTCTTGATGAGATCCAGCGGCTCATCAACATTGCAGATTGTGTGTTTGACCACATACTAAGGCATTCTACTCTTTAAACAACTTGATTTCATTTGACCACTCACCGACTGAATTAGTGATCTAATCAACATGAACAAATAGGTGGGAAATCTTAACAATGGTGGGCAAGACGATTTATAGTCGTAATTCAAGAGATGGTGTTGATGAAGCCATTCCAAGTTGAAAAAATGCCACCTTCATAAAATCAACAATATCCTTTGCCTGATAATGAGTCGCCCAATACTATGTAACGGCCCTTTGATGAAGATCTCTTCTCTGATCTTAATCTTTATATAATCAACAAAAATAGAGAAAATTAAAATAACATAAATGGTTCGATGCCTTCTCAACTAGATTGCAATCTCTAGTTGTGAATGACAACTCAAAAAAAAATGCAGCCTCTCACAGAACAAGAGACGTCCTTCTTATGTAGTATTGAGGCAATTGCAAAATTAACCCCATCTAAATCTGCAATCCTAACCAAAGGATACAAAGAGTTGTTGATTTCTTCAGCGACTCCAATGAATCAACAAAATCATTGATCTTATGCCCCACAATCTACACCTGACAATGGTGTAGATCTTTCATTATCTCTACATGATTTTCTTTGGATCTTAGCCACTTTGATACCATATTATATTTTGTGGAGCAATCAAATTAATTTGGTTTGCATTATGGAACATATTTATATATTGAGAAATGATAAAAACTCGTGTATACTCTGGTAGTGACGGGTTCAACAAAATACTAACCAAATTCCTAAGTGTACTATCAAAAAATAAGAAATCAAAACCAAACAATAACAAACTATCTATGGGTGGACAACGATGGAATATTCCAACAAGTATAATGCCTGTGAACCCAATGGTACTGGCAGAAAGCATTTCCATCATACCAATTAGGATAAGGCTCCTTCAAAGGTCAAGGATTTTCCAATGTTATAATCTTATCCTTCAATAACTTCTAAAGAAATAGAAGAATAAGATTCAAATAATTTCGTAAACTTCTTGTTGCGCTTGAGGCCATGATCATTAGTCGCGGCAACTATGTTTGCAACAACCTTTCTTTTTTTAGAAATGGATACAAAAAAATTTCCTTCATAACAAGAGTCTGAGGAGGATCCCCCAAACTGAACCACCGTTTGTTGGTACTCCTACAACGTGGCACACAGATGTGTGAAAGAATGGTATTTCATTAAGGAAAATTTATCTTGCCAGGCTCGTTGCAGGTTGCCTATGAATACCTTTTGCATGCTCGAGTCAGGCAACGAGTATGAGATTTATGAAAAGAGCACTTGGTATCTTGCCATGAAATCAGTTATCTTCTTGTGTTATCCTTGCTTACACCAGACGAGATCCAAAAAGATCATCTTCAAACCGATGTTAGCCTAGAATTGATGGAGAAACTGATTGATGAGTTGATCAAATGAGAATATATAGAATTGTCGGGAAATGAATAGTACCACTTGAGTGTTGTGTCCTTGAGAGATCGAGGGAAAAGCTTTGTCATTAGAGCATCGTGTCCTTGAGAGATCTCCCTTACCACCATACTTTTTGAACTTAAGAATCTCCATTCCTTGAGGGAAAGGAGTGCCCAAAATCATCACCGACAATAGACCATGTTAGGAGAAAGGTTGAAAGATAGGTTGGGAAGAGGCCTGGGATAGTTTCCCTAACTGGTTTTGCATTTGGCCCATATTCTAAAGAAGAGCATTTAGAATAGGGTCTAAAGATGACAAAGGCCTAGTGGAACCACCACTAGAACCACCTCTGGAGCCACCGCCGAAGCCACCACCAAAACCACCAACGTGGCCTCTGCCCACTACTGAATCCACCACCATGGCCTCCACCAGAGCCACCACCACTCATCCCACTAGAGCACCCACTACTAGGGGCGGTAGGAGGGGTTGAAACTAAAACCAAGGGGTATGCTACTCCCCTTGATAGTGTGGGGTTTCTCAGAAGAATAGGAAACATTGATTGGGGAGCTTGTTTCGGCCATGCATACATATGTGGTAAGAATTGAGACAACTATTTGTCTCTCATAGGCATCAAGCACCTCTCCTCGGGTAGTACCTGATCTAGTGTTATATGAAGGGATGTGTGGTTCGGTTAGGTCGATTAGGCCGCACAAGAATTCTACGCTTGTTCGATCCTTTCCTAACATATATCTCACATCGTTAGCAAGTCTAGTGGATCTTGCCATATTTAGTTCTTTCTCTAGATGATTACCAAGGTCCAATAGCCTCCTATCCAATGCCAAGAGGATTTCTATAGGAATATGTACAACATCATCCTGATCCACAAACGAAGCTATAGGGGATACTGGAGGAGTGGGTACACAAGTGGTTTGGTTGATGAAACCCATCTTGTTTGTAAAGCCCGTAGACAAACCAATAGTAAAACCAGAAGTGACCTTTGTCTTTTCAATTGGAAGGTGTCACACACTTCTTCTAACAACATACCTGGAGGTTGTAGACTGGGTTGTGATACTCGTAAAACCTCACAATACCCAATTCTACAATGGTTTCCAAGTGCGAGGGAAAAAATATCAACATGAAGAAACGAATAGACATTGTTCACGTCAGGTTCTCCAAAATGTAGAGGGGGACCAACCACACCAAGGTTCTAGGTCATGGAGAGCTGAGAGCAGAAGGCTGCCCTAGTCTACCTCAATTTGGACAAGTGTTTAAGGTCAAGGATAGAGAATGAAGAGCACTCTCAGACACTTCTGTCACTTTACTAAACTAAGAGTTTTGATGGGGCTGAACAAGCAGGCTTCTGGAACCCAAACTATACCTCAGACAACCCTCTTCCAAAGGACAACAACACAAGCTAGGGATGACAACGTGACACACTAGCATCTCACAAGGGCGCTAGTTTCTGTATGGATAGAAAGTGCAAAAGTACAGTACATGTACCAAAAATCTACTAACAAGTTAGCAAATGAAGTTTAAAGTGCTAAATAAAATGATAACTAATATAATAAGCAAAATATCTAGAAAGACGATGTAGAAGTGAGAGAAAACAAAGGTGGTGGAAGTGAACTCACAAAGGGTCCAACTCATTAGCAAGCTCCACATGAACACGTACCTACACATAGCCAAGAGAGGAAAAATGTTGGGGTTGTATAGGGGTTTGTCGTAGTCAAACCCCTGCTTTGCTGTTTCCACTTCCATGGACAACTAGATAGATAGAGAGATGGAAATATGATAAAGAAAACAATGTTGGAATGAAAATGAAATCAAACACTACGAGTGACACTAAGCTACTCAAATCCAACAACAAAGTAATACAAAAGTGTTGCCACCCTCTACCAAAGGCACTCAAGGCCAATGAGAGAGGAATGCAAGCCCACAACAATGGCAGAGTTGATGTAGCCGCAACAACGTCGAAATTAGTCTCACAAGACACCAAGCTATAGCTTATGTGGTAGATGTGTAGGATATTGTGATTGTTGGAGTTGTGATGTCAATAGTGCAACAAGTAGCAAAAGTATGGAGCAAGAATTGCCAAGAACATGAAGCAAGATCAATCAAGCATGTAGAAATGTCAATAAGTAGGAATGAGAATGAAAGATAGCCATTTGGAGGCCAATTAGGAGGGAAAGATTCGTTCAAAGGTCGGCAATAAGGCGCAGGGGTATTACTTTTCGTCACCAATGGAGAATGTAATGCCTCTGCAGATTCCAGAGGTAGAAATCCTGTCACGAAAGTAGCGTGCCACGTAGATGTCTGCACGCTACGTGCACATCCTCAACAAAAATTCCCCCACCATCATTAAAAACAAGCACCAAGTGGATAGAGTACAGAATGAAGACATGAAATTACTTAGTCGGATTTGATTTTTCTAAAGTGGAGGGTCTAAAAGGGGAATTTGCAAGAGGGATTCAAATTCGCTCCTATACAGTTATGTTAGTATGTGTTTTTGTATTGTACATCAACTATTAAATCTAGATGTATTTACTAGGTGCAATGAGTGTATATGATATAAACTTGAATCATATAACTGACAAAATTGAAGTAAAAAATTCCAATCCAAACTAATTTTGAATTATGTGTTAAGAACTAATATTTTCTTTAATTGCTAGGCTTTAACCATATAATGGCTATAACCTTACACCCAAATTATTGTAACAAGCATTACCATGTGTTATTATTATTTTAAGTGATGAGCATTTTGAACGATCAGATAAATTATATTTGGTGTATATTCTTAGGTTTAGTTGAATCAGTTTCTTCCTCTTCTACATTTAAATAACTTTTGACTTGGTCTTTCCTTTCTCCAAGTACAATGATTTTAATGTTAATTATCTTAGGATCTAGGTAGGAATATAATTTTTATCTATAGGCATGAGGTGGAGTGTCCCACCAAATTACTTAGCAAAGGATGATCATGCCCATATAGGTGGAGTATAGGAATTGTGAAGAATTAAAACTTGAGGGAAGTGAATTAGAAGAGATTGCACATCTTACGAAGATTTGATGAACCACCTACTTCTTCCCTACCCTTTTTCTTCCAAATTTTGGCATTGGTTGTGTGCTCATCTCAAGTGGTGTGGGGCTCTTCCTAAGTATTTATTAGAATTTTTTCTTTCTTTGTCTATTATTCAAAAGAATAGGTTCACAAAGAGGCCTGTTGGACTCAGGTTTGAATCTTAACTTTGATGGTGCCTCAGATGGAAGTCCAAGTTCATCAAGTGTAGGATGTGTTATTTGAGATGAGGATGGACATTTGGTTTTGACTGGTGTTTAAGTGGATTTTTGATGGTTCTAACAATGAGGCTTAGGTTAGGCTATGGTTTTTGGTTTTCAACTTTGCTCCAAGATTAAGTTCGAGAAGCACAAAATTGAAGGGAACTCACAAATCATTGTTCATTCCTTGAGAATTCAAAAGGAAATGAATTGGAAGCTCAATAACATTCTAGATTTGGCTTGGAGTTTGTTGAATTCTTTGAAACCTTTTTCCATCAAACATACCTACAAGGAGCTGAATTTGGTTGTTGATTTTCTGGAAAACAAAGCTTTGGATGATGATAGTTTCTTCTTCATTAGCTCCTCTCCCTCATCGATTTCCTTGGCTGAGTTGAAAGTTGGCCCACTCCTACTACGTGGGTTGTGTTGTTGGTTTTCCTGTTTGCTTGTTCTAGCCATCATTTCTTTTCTTTTCTTTTGCATTATTTATGTTCAACGAATTATCCATTGATAGAGGATGTAAATTTTCTCTCAAATTAACATGAAATGCTAGTGGTCCCCAAAAAAACCATACTTACGAAGAAATAAAAAATACAAGATGATAAGTTGAAAAAGATATTATATGAGGCAATTTTGGTAACAAAGAAATCCCATCAGACAATATTAAAGAAAAAAAGGACAAATAAAAAGAATAATCTATTGTCTTATCATTGATAAAATAATTAGAATCTTGTATAAAGGATACATAAGAAGAATAAGTTCCAAAAAAGGATGAGGAGGATGAAGAGGAAGCAGAACTCAAAGACATTAGTGATGATAAATTATAAGAAAAAGCAATAAGAATAGATTAACTAGATGTTGATAAAATGCCAAAAGATGAGACCAAGGATGGTTCCAAGATTGAAATAGGGGGAGAGAAAGAGGAAAAATTAAAGACAAATCTAAACAAATATTGATGACTCCAATAGGATAATAAATAACTGATCCACTAGATAAAATAAAGTGTATGGCAAAGGAAAAATAGATTGCTCTAGTTACTTGGGCTCTTGGACCAACCTTTATTATATGACATATCTGGCTGGAGAGGAATTGCAAGATTTTTCAAGATGTGAAGTTGGTTGTCCAACATTTGTGGTGTAAAATTCTTCATTCTTTGGGAGAAACTATTTTGGCTAAGTGTGACTTAGCTGAGGGTGTGGATCTGGGAGATGTCTCCTATTGCACTCGTCTCAAACTTCCTCTACAGAGGGAAGCTGCTCATGGTGTTGGCCAGATCATGAGAAATAGATGTTGGCATCCTCTTCAGAAGATAAATAGGGAGGGGCATTGGTGTCCTCCTCCTTAGGGTGTGTTGAAAATCAACACAAATGGTTCTTCTTGGGGAAATCCTTGTAATGCTGGTATTGGGGGTGTTGGGCGGACTAGTTCTAGAATTGTTGAGTTTATCTTTTCTGTTTATAAGGGTTGGTATACTAACATTGTGATGGAGGCTCTTGCCATTTTATATGTTATGGAGCGTAGTTGTGCTCTTGGGTGGAGACAAATTGTTTGTGAATTTGATTCTTAGGTGGTGGTGACTTTACTGAAGAAGCGGCAGTTAGAGGATGTCAGTTGGCATTTGGCTGTAATTATAAAACAAATTTTTAATTTGTGTGCTTCCTTGGAATCTGTTACTTTTTGTCACATTCCTAGAGAATGGAATGGGGTTTCAGATTGCTTGGCCAAATGGGCCTCTGATCATTTGCAAAATTGTAACATTGTGGAAAGGGTTCAATTACCCCAGATTTGTCACAAAATTTGGACCACTTAGTGGAGATTGACAGGGGTGTGTAATGCCCTTGCTTTGTACTTGTTTATTTTGGTTTGAATAAATTTTTACCCCTCTTTTAGGAAAAGAGAAAACATCATGATTAACACACCAACAACACTATGAATGGATTTGGCATGGATCACACCAAATTAAGTGTTGGAAATGAGTGAGACATTGGAAAATAGTTCATGAAAGGATACTTTACAAAGGTTTTTTTCAACAGAGGAGAGTATGAGCAGAATGATTAAGTTTATACAAAAAAAGGTATTGGACATACAAATTGACCCCTCTATAAATACAACTAAGAATTAGAAGGTATACAAGGTATGCTAGAATTAACAAGGTGTTGGGAAAAAATAAAAGAAGGAAATGAAAAAGTAGATTATTAAGGATTATGAGGTAGAGAAATTCCATAGGGAATAGAAAAAATGGCCAAAAGGAATTTAAAAAGTGCATTCAATTGTTGGAAAACACATGTAATAATGTAGTTGCACTATATCAATATTATATTAATTGTCCACAAGCCACCATAGCCTAGAAGGTACATATTGATAATCTATAGACTTAAATTCATCAAGCCTTAGTATCCTACAATGCAATGTCTTATTTAAATGGCTCCCAAAGATAGTAATTGGAAAGCATGCAATCTCGATACCACTTATTAAATCAAAATTTAGGTTGAAGATTATTGCATAAATGAAGGAATTGAGTATAATATTAATTGTTCACTTGTCACAATTAGAAAATATTCTTCAAGAAGGTAGATAGATAGTCCCCAACATAAAAGAATCCCCCATCTTGATTTTTATGAAAATATCTTATGTTGATATTATGGTATATGTACAACACATCAAAAAAGTAATTTCTCTTTTGGATACTACATATACACAAATAAAAAATGATTATTAGAATATCCTACCTTCCCTAATTTAGATTAGAGCTAGGTGGATAAATGTAATGATGGGAGGTCCAATGGCTCATTTTGTATCTTTTGATGAAGCAAAGTTAGCAAGTTTCAAGGAAAAGATATAATTTAAGTTAGGGGATGATGTTAATAAGTCAAAAGATGATATTAGGATTTGATGGATCTAATAAAAAAAATCTCAGAAGGATGGTTGAATCTATCCCCATTATTTTGAAAACCTAAAAGAGTATCCTAATTTGGAGGCTAATGGTGAAAACTTGTAAGGTTGTTGAAATCCAAGTCTTTTAAGATTAACTCCTTGTAGAACAAAGAAAAATAAAGGAAGTTGAAGGTCATTGCAAGTATTAGGATGTAAGTTTCAATAATATTATGAATTTTGTGGTACCTCTTGATGGTTGAAGATGTATAAGGATAATTTGAGGGACACATATCTATAATCAATTAAGCTATATTAGTACTATAGTGTATTACAAAGGATATATGTAGAAAGTCCAAGACAACATATGTAGTAGAGAAGAGGTAAGTGTAACACACAAGCATATGTGATGTGTATATCTATACTTGTAGCATCAAAGATTTATGTAAGAATGATGATATGAATAAAGATATAAATGGTTATATCTTATGATGTGCACATGAATATATATTTTCTTTTGGTTGTATGTGTAATCTACTACACTAATCCCATTTTATTTTGTATTATATAACATTGGAGTTAATTTTTTGAAATATATAGTCTAGACCTTGATCTATGTTTTCTTATCAACATTTGGTTTCATTGACAAGACCTCACTATAGTTGCACAAGTAGGGAGATCATACAAAAAGGAAGAAAGTGGTGGCAATTAAAAGTAAAACTAAGAAGTGAAAATTTTGGATTTTTTTTATTTAGACATGGTAAATAAAATTATCATGAAGTGTAGTGGTGCACACTATGCCCTAACACTCAAGGAGTCAGGCACTAAGGAGATGGCATATAGAATGAAGGAGATCTAGAAACACATGATTGTGAAGACAATCATGTGCAATATTTGGAGAAAAAATAAAATTAAAAAATGGATGTACGATGAATAAGGTAGAGGAAATAATTCAAGAGAATAAAATTAGAGAAAAAAGAGAGAAGAAATGAGGCAGTTGACAAAAATGATGGGAGATCACCAATCAATAAAATCATTGAGGTCATCGTATAAAGACCCATAGAACATGAAAAAATGAGAGTATGAGAGAGAGAGAGAAGGATGCCCAAGAGAACAAGGGTCATTGAATAGGTGTAGCCAACACTAACAAGTTTGAAGATGAATAAAGTAGAAGGTAGAGAAAAAATCAAGGTCTAGAGAATTGATGGATCAAGAGGAAATTATGGAGCAACCCTAAGAAGAGGCAAAACCTTATACATTAAAGATACGAATTTGTGATATGGAAAGTGGAAAGAGAAATAGATGTGTGAGAAAAAATTTAAATGAAGGGTAAAGTAGTAATGTAGTTAATTGGGATTAGAAGAATAAATAAATCCAAAGGTTGTGACCTCCACATCAATAGACATGATAAGGAGATTGGCCCCCTAACTAAATTTCCATTTCTCATTTCATTTGTATTAAAGATGACAAAGAAGAGGATAGTGATGATTAGTTGAGATGATAAGGGAAAAGAAAGGAATATAAAATATGATAACAAATAGTAGTGTCAATATTGAAATCATTGATGAGATAGAGTGGATAAGACATGATAAAAATCAAAATATTTGTATGGTGTAACCATAAGAACTATCCCAAATATGTTGGAATTTGGGATGATGAAAAGTAATTTGAGAAAATGAGGAAAAATCTCGTGAGAAGATTATAATGGAAAACCTATATGTTACTTTGACATGGAATGTAGAAAGATGATGAAAACCCCATAAGAAGCACATCCCCACATGAAGAAATCTAGAGATTGCAATTAAATGTAGATTTGTATGGAGTAATGGCTAATGCACAAGATGCCTACGCATAAAGGAGCTTCTAATTCAAGGAAACATATAAAATATTTTGAGCAATCCTTGACTAAAAGAGGGGCAACAAACAAATCAGTATGGGTTCATGTAGGCCTTTTATTGGACTTTGGAGTCACTACCTCATTCTTGGTATATATTTTATTAGATATTTTAACATTTGTGATCAAGGTGAGAAAATACATCATGTAGAAGGATACAATCTCTTGTCACATTCCTCGTTGAAAAGGCACAAAGGAAAATTAAGAGGAATAACTTCAAGATGGAACCACAAGGGGTTACAAATATTTGGGAACCCATAAAATTCATGTTGTAGGGAGTAGTATTGATATCACCCAAAGTTAGTCTTCTTATACACATAGAAATAGTTGATCTAGAAGGGATGAAAAAATAACCCAAAAGCATAGAGGTGGAAGTGGAAGAAAAATATGGGATGTTGATCATTAGATAGACAAAACAAGCCCAAAGGAAAAAACCATTCCCATCAAGGTCTATTGAGAAAATCAAAGTAAAGAAAAAGATGCTTGCAAAGATGAGACCACATCAGTTGAGATCCGTAGAAAAGATCAAGGTCAAGATAAAGATACTTTGCTTAACTTGGAAGTAAGATAGGTAGCACAATAAAAGGGTGCCATAGAACATAACCCCGTGAGTTAAAAATAAGGAAAAAGGAATGAATAAAATGGAAACATGTCACAATAACAAAGAGGCCAAGTGCAAATTTCCACCCATATGGATGAAGATCTAGAGTAAGAAAGGCCACCATGATTAACCCATAGATGGGAATAGATGTTACAATTGATTTCACCAAGTTGTTTTGAGGATGAGACAATATTTTAAGCCTACGAAGAATTTTGGCATGATACGTGAGATTATTTGGTACCACATGTCACTAGGCTCATTTTTAGACATATAACTATTACATAACACTAAATAGCCTTAAATACACCACAATATGCCTAAATAAGCTATAAAAGGAATAAATATCATAAGAAGAGGTAAAATCATAGGAAGAGAATTAGAAGTTATTATTTGATGTTCATGGAGCTTCTAGAGTACTTTACAATTCTCTTCAAAGAGAGGGTACCATATGGAGGTCACCTTCTAAGGGTCAAGTGAAAATGAACTTTGACGGAGCCTCAAAAGGTAACCCTAGCAAATTAGGGGATAGTTGCATAATCAAAGATCATGATGAAAATCTACTAGCTAGAGTAACCCAAAATTTATTAGATGGAACCAATAACGAAGTAGAGGCATAGGCATTTATCTTTGGTCTTCATATATGTGAATAGTTTGGATAAAAAACATAGATATAGAGAGAAAGATTCTATGAATATTGTAAAGGGAATTAATAATTAAAAACATGCCAATTGGAAAATAAATAACACCCTTCATCAAGGTTGGTTATTGTTAGACTCATTTAATTCCTATACGATTAACCATATGTATAGGGAGATTGACACAATAATAGACTACCTTGCTAACCTTGCAATTAAGTCCAAGGAGAGGAGTTAGGTAAGTAGGAACTTAGAGGAATGGGCATATATTTTCAATTTTTTGAAGTATAATCATCATATGAATCCCTCAAATAAATAGAAGCCTTACATAAGTCATAGGGCAATCAGTATAGGCCACTTGAGTTCAAGTTGATGTATTCATTAAGGCTCAACACAAGCCAAATGGATCCTCTACTTTTGGTATTGACAATTGATTATATTGGTCATTTTGATGAGGCGGGTCTTATTTAATATTTGCATGCTTTTTGGGTTTGCCACCTTTTGCCAAGAATGGACACCAATATGAGGTTGACCTACCCAAATTGACAAATGGACTTCCTAGGTTATATCTCTAAAATTCACTTCAAAGAAATATTTAAAATTAATTTGGAGATGTTGCTTTATGCATTACAACCAGGTCCTTGGTAAAGAAATCCTAATTGCAAAGCACCCATACAAGGTTAATTTGGATATCTCATCGATGTTTATAGTTGTGATGTTGGATTTGGGGGAAGGCACAAACATGGTGAGAGAAATGGTGAAGATGTCGTTGAAGTATATTCTAGGTGGTTTGGAGGATACAATTATGAATTTGGTTCCTATGCAGGGTTAGCTACTAGTGTGGCCTCTACCTCTTCAATCCCTATCCCCTCAGTATAGTGGTCATTTATTATGATTGTGTTGTCAACTAGGAAAGATCACACAAAGAACAAGGTGAAGAAGGCTATTGATTTCCTCAAATAGATAACCAACTTAAAGGTGGTGCTAATGCTAGAATTGATGGTTTCTTTCCTAATAGAGAGCTCAAAATAGGATGATGAAGAGAATCTTAGCTGCTAGTAAAATAGTTAACAGGTTATAGTTTATAAGATGCATTAATTATCTCCTTGAATGACAATTTTGTGTCATGGCTTGTATGTGTTTAAAGCAAATATTGCAAGGGGTTCCATGTAGTATGGACTTTGTCGTATTAGCTATGTAGTAGAGTCTAGTCTATGTCAATAATGTTTTGTTAGAATTTATCTTACCTAACCATTTTAATGTTCAATTGGGAAACTCTAAACTCTATGCCTAGTTGTCATTACTAGGTGAATTTTGTATATATTTCTATTATTAATTAAGGGACCGACCTCCCTAGTCACATTTATCGAGCAAAAAAAATATGTTATTATCAAAAGATATAAGGAGAAGACAACATGAAAAGGCATTAAGAGGCTATATAAGGATTGGAAAAGTGGAAGATAAGAGCATGAATTATGAGTGAGAATAAGTATAGAAGATATAAGAGAGATCCATTAAAAGAATGGGGAAGATGATAATGTTAAGAGTAAAGCAAGAGGAACACATTATAAGACATTATATGAGCTTGAGCCATTGAAGTATATGAATACATGATTTTATTTATATTGCCTTATCTATGTGAATATAATTTCATTAAATTTGGTTTGTGATTATTGCATATCTAAGTTCTCCCTTTTTACTGCATCACTCCAAGGTTTACTACATAGAACAAAGTATTAAACCTTGAAGTTTGATATAGGTTTTTCTAACAACATAAGGAATTAATGTTCTTAACAAAATGACCATATTGTGGAAGAGAATGTATATAAGGTTTAATAGACCTACCACTTTCCATATATAAATAAATGGTCATATTAAATTAATAAATCATACATTTGTACAACTCTAAAGAAATTGTAATAGGAAGAGTCTAGAGGCTTGTAATAAGAGATATATGTATTCAATGCCCTTACAATAGTATAGTGCACTCTTTTAGACATTTTCCTTCATTTGGGGCTTGTTTTGGTTATTTTTAATATCCTAACACTATTAGATGTAGTATATAGATAACATGAAGATGGAGATGTGGCCAAAAAATGCAATAATAGTAATATATAGACAACATGAAGATGAAGGAGATATGGCCAAAAAATGCAATAATAGTAATAGGATTTATCAAAGGACAAGCAAATGCACCTAAAGTTATAAATGAAGCAATGGACATAAGGATGAACATAGCAATAAGTATCATTTTTCAAATTGGAGACATGGAATGGCTTCACTTGAATGGACTAACTCAAAGGACATGGGAACTTAACATAGAAAATATTAACCTTTTGAAATTGAATAAATAATAGGTGATAGCGAATTCAAGTTAACCTATTTACTTATATGTAAATGTTCATAACTTATGATTCATCAAACCATTTATGTTGGATGACAAAGATGATCCAAGTATTTCATCCAATTGAGGGAATTTTACCTTACGCCTCCCAAGAGGAAGGGATTGGGAGACATGGTATTGAAAGGTTGGGCTCAAAGTTGTGTTACTAAGCAATTCAATAGGGTTATTAGGAGAGGGTGAAGGAATTGTCTCTTGTTCTTCCCAATAATTGGACTAAAATCCTACCATTGGGGAGGTATGATCTTAGATGGATCAATATTTCTAAAAACAATTTTTTAATAGTAAGAGGATTGGAAGATGGACAAGTATAACAACCTCACTTCTTGTTACTAATCTAAGAAGATATGATCCACAATGAGAACTCAAAATTAGAACTAAGAATTTGTTAAAGCATTATTAAGTAGGAAGATGAATTTAGTAAGATGTTTGGAAGATGGCATAGGGAAAACAACCCCATGAGGAAATGTTTCTAGAACTTTGATAGTATTCGTTGATTTTAGGTGGTGGTGTTGCTTGAGATCAAAGTGTTTGGAGTGTCACAAGAAGAATTGGTAGGAAGGTGAACATAATAGTTCAGCAAAGATCAAAAATTCAACATCTAGACCAGGTATCTAACATCCATATATACTTACAAAAGTAGTTGTGAAGGATTCTTTCAACAACTTTCGAATATCTTTTACTAAAGGATAGGGATTGTACTATAGATCAAAGAAATAAGGCTCCTAACTACAAAGAGATATATTCCAATACATAAAAACACCATAAAAACACCATATTGGTCATTTTGTGAGTTTAAGTTCTTCATATAGATTTTGATATCCTTTTTTTTTTTTTTAGTGCTTTGTTATAGTTCTCCTATTCCCTTTCATTTTTGCTATAATCTGCATATTTTGTATAATTTTTACAAGTTAATTGTCTATTTATTTTAGGTTGAATTTCAATAACATAGACTTGAAAGCAAAACTATTAAAATAGATAAATTATAGAATTTAAAAAAAAACATATATTATTTAAAATTTAAATCAATTAAACATAAAACACATCAAAACTCCACTAAAGCATGCTTCTAAAGATTTTGTGATAAGGAATTCAAGGCTCAAAATAACTTAAAGCATAAGTATCAAATTAATTATTTAGGTTCCAAACTTTCTATTCAACCTTCTTTTATATTAGGGACAAACTAACTAATATCTCTAGCCTTTATATCCTCCAGCTAGACAAACTTTCTATTCAACCTTCTTTTATATTAGGGACAAACTACCTAATATCTCTAGCCTTTCTATCCTCAAGCTATAAAATCATTACTTGTAGTTAGATAACATTGTTTCCTGGAAGTCATATGGTAAAAGCGCATATTTGACATTGTTTCTTTTGAGAAAGCCAATATAGAATCAAAAAAGTGTTCACCGTACTCTTCTTGGCCTAAAATAATAGATTTTCAAATTGCCCATCCATTAAACCCATTTAAGACAATTCTCTTTAGGCCATATTTCGTGGAGGCCATTAGATCCACCTGGAGGTGACTATGTTACACAAATGAACCCGTTTTACATGATCATGATTTTCCATCAAGCTTAGACATGAGATGGATATGGCTATTATTAGTGATTGTTACTGAATAAGAAAGAAGTGCTCGTGTATAGTCCACGTTTTTAAGGACAATACTGCAATGCCGATAATTCTTCGATGGTATAATTACAAACAAAAACGGTAAACAAAAGGATCGTGACTAGAAACTAGTCACATCATTATTACCTATAATACATGCTCTTCATAGCGGCAAAGGGTAAGCTTTGAGCAGAACCCTTGCCATTAAATGGGATCTGTACAAAGGTACTATCATCCTGCCTGTAAGCCTACTTGAATTATCCCTTGATGGCGCAATTCATTTACTATAAATATTTTAAGTTCATAGTGCTTAGCTCAACTCTTCATACTAACATTGTATTTAACTAGACATATCCTAGTCAGCAGGAGGTTTTGAGCAGCAGTCTTGCTACAATAATTAACTTTTGGGAACATAAGGAATTCTCATACTGCCTCCCAAACCTTGTAATCTTGGCCCTCAGTTGCCACAATCCATTTCGCGGAACCATCTGGGGGTTGATAATGCCCGGGCCCAATCTTCACTGTTACCTTCTTATCAATAGTTGCTGCATACACATCTTTCTCTGCCTTTTCTATACGAACCTGCAGGAAGGCAAAATAAAGATACAACTTGTGAAGAATCTACATAAGCATAGGTTACAAATGAAAAAGAAAACAAATATCGATACTTGGAGGAAATATTTATTATTCAATTGAGAAAAAAATGGCCCAGCTCAGAAAAAAATATATTATATAATAGATTTCAAAGAATGTATTAGCTCAGAGTAAAAATTTTAATTGGAGTATATATTTAAGACATGGCTCCTTACCACACTGCGACAGTGGATTCTTGCACGCTTTCTTAAAGCAACAAGAGCAGCAATTCTATCATAATTATGTGAAAACAGATGATCATAGAAGACTGCTGGAGTCCCAGGATGGGTCAAAATGTATGCATAGCCTTGAATTTCTTTTCCAGCAGGAAACCGCCAGTGTCCCTGGTGCACACACAGTTTCAATATATATCGGAAAGCACATCTGAAATAATAGTACAAATATCAATCCAAGTAAATGGAAATCACCAAACTAATATTCAATCAGCTAGTCTTAAAATAAAACAATGCCCTTCCATTTCCAATTAATACTGCCTACTAAACTATATCAAAGGAAGAAGTAGATAGATGAGCATGCACCAGTTAAAATGCTAAATAAGAGAATAAAGGGTAAAGCTATAACAGTAGTGTTTTGTTTGTTGTTAAAATTTGAGGCGGAGTCACAATAAATAACCATTGACACTCCGAATTCAACATCCTGACTGGGATTTTAATATGGTCAAAATGAGCAATATAAAGAAAAACAAACAAAAATCTGAACCATCAAACCAAAAGCAGAAAATTTGCTCCGCTAATCTTGAGTCTTAACTCTAGGCTAAAATATACAATCAAAAGAATTTGTAACTCTCCCTTAAATGAATAAAAGAATAGAGAGCCTTTTACAGGGTAACCTCCTGCAAGTGATTGATTACTACAAGGAATCTCTTGAGTTGTGATTTATGAAGTACAAAGACGGAGTTAAAAATTACCTGAGGATCAAACAAAATATCTTCAAATTGAGCATAAAGATCGATCTCTTTTGTTGAGTAGATTTGTTCATGGATTAATTGTTCTGTAAGTCTTCAAGATTAGCATCAACTTGTAAGTGTATGCTTGATATGGGCTTATGTAACCTTGATGCTTGATGTGCTCTTATATGATCATCATGTATGAGCATGCTATATGTGAGAGCATTCAGGGCTTAATTTATATGTGCTTGCATTAGAATGTGAATGGTTGAGATTAACTGATGGATAGATGGATGGTGGCGCTGCGCTTGGGGCATTGGATCATGTACAAGGGGCTCTTTTTTATTTAATTTAATTATTGCGGATGGATGATGTCCACCTAATTATTTGAATTTTGAAGAGATGACTTCATTTGAATTTATTTATTTAATTTAGGTGGGTGAGAGTAGATACTGGATTTATTTATTTTAAATTAATAATTGGGCCAAAGTGGATTGAACTTGATTGTTTTAATAATGAGATGGTAATACATTTATTTTATTTATTTAATAATGTGATGGAAATGGACTATATTTATTTATTTTCAACAATGGAATGGAAATAGATTTAATATTTTTATTTTATATAATTAGTGATGTGGATTTAATTAGGTGATTAAATTATGGATGAAATTAATTGATTATTTTAAATGTGGAATTTAGCTGTCTACATTTGCCTCTCTTTAAAATGGAATGGCAGTTAAAAGAAGCAATAGAATTTCAAAGAATATAAAATAAGATGCTCCAATGCACAAAATAAAATGCCACAAGCACTAGGCTTGGGCAATGGAATGGATTAGGGTCAAGAGAGCAAGTGTGTTGATGGTGGTTTTAGCACAACCAATTGTTGTGTAACAATAAATCACTACTCTTGAAAAGCAGGGATTCCTACTCCAAGGTTCCTTTTAGGCTAGGTCTTGACTTGATAGATAGCTTAGTGGTTAATGTAAACTTGTTTAACAAGGGGCCTGAGTGATTCAGACATTCTAGAAAATATACTCAAGACATACAATATCAAATAAAGACATTCATTTCTCAGAATTCAAGATCAATTGCATGTTATTGCATCAGTTCTTAAGCAGATCTATACAATTGCTGTAGTCTTTCAAAGATTCGAAGTATCATAAAATAAATAGCAAAAGATTAGGGTTGAAAGAGAATTTAAAAATAAACTAAACTGAATGGACAAAGGTAAATCTCTTTCTATCTATCAACTCTGAAATGGTTAAGCAAAATCAAAGAAACCAACATTACAGTAATCAGCATTCAGTCAATCATTAATAATATTGATGCAATCATCAAAGGGGAATTATAATTTCAAGATTTTTCAAGCCACTTCAAATCAAATCACCATAAAACATTCACAAATTTGGGACAGGACTTTATTCAACATCACTGTAAAAAGATTGATTTCACTAATTTATTCAATTCAGATTAATAAAACAGACATACCATCACCAATGATCAAAACCCATATGCATGGAACATGCATAATTTTTTAATATTTTATATATCACTCCCAAAATACAGTAGGAAAATCCATGCTGAAATTATATTAGTTTTTACACAAACAAAATAGTTTTTGATGGTTAACAATTTCCAAATACCCAAATATATAGGAACCATGCATTCCATATCTTGTGGATCTAAAAAGGTTAACTAAGAGTTCAATTTGGGTGATCAGCCCTTATTTGGAAATAGACTTAACTAAACAACTAATTCCTGAACTGAAGTCTTAACTAAAAATTCAACGCCACATAGGCAATTTACCACCTGTGACATTGATTTATTACAAAATTGGTCAAAATAATAAAGCTTAATTATTCTATCACTTATCACTAGGAAAGCACTAATGACGTCATTCGTTGTCTCCATAGCTGGCCACTTATGATATTTCAACTTATTCTTTGAGAGAAGCGAAATTCTCCAACTTTTCTTGCAAGTCATCCAAGACGGCAAGCTCTCCCTAGAAACCACGAGGATCTCCCTTTGGTGTCATCATATGGTTGATAGTTGTTTGATTGAGTTGACCATGCAGAGATTTTTCAAACTCCCCGATCATCTTGATTGGTGAAGCCACTAAGGATGGAGTTTCCCAAAAAGTGCATCCTAAATTTTCCACAAACTGCTCTATTTTTACCATTGCTTGTTCAACTAGGTTTCTATTCCCATTTAGTTTGTGTTTGCACTTATTCAAAACTTTAACTCTCAGCTATCCATCTTTTAGTAATTCTTTTGGCTTATCTTGATCTTCTTCTATCACAACTACCTTTATTAAATCCTCAATAGGAGTAGCCTTGATCCTTTGCAAAATTGGGATGTAATGGTCCCAAACCAATAAATCCTCAGTTATTTATAACTCCACTTGGTGAGCCAAACTGGCTTCATCACTAATACAGTGGTAAGCCTTTATTGCTTTTTTCAAAATTATGCTTGCTAAGGCTTGTAAATCATTTCTCCACTCTTTAGCAACAAATAGTAAACCTTCGGGGTCTAGATACGAAGCATACCTTTTGAGTGAAGCCTGCAGGACTGGAGCAAGAGCAACTGAATTGATAGGCCCAATCAAGTGGCTGACATAAGCTGTCAATTGAGCTCCTAGGTTAACCTGTTGCATCTGATAATCCTTGGGCAACATATCTGACTCAGGCTTGTCTACCATGGGGATAGCAATTTGTGCTACTTTGTTCTGATGTTCATCCATAGTAATGGTAGACAACCTTCTTGATCTTTTCCTCCTACATGTTGGTTCCTAGAAAGCCTCGGCAAGGATGGAAAAGTCTTCCTCCTCTTTCTGGACGTACATCCTTTTCCTTTTTTGAATAGTAAAGTTTAACCATGCTAGGAGGGTAGAAGAGACATTGTGCTAAGGAGAGGGAATGACCTTTGTGTCATGTGAAGCTTGAGAGTACTCATGCTCTATCTCAAGTACTTCACTTTCTAGCTTTGTTTCTTCCCTTCCAACTTCCTCTCCAAATACTTCTTTATTTTGAATTTCCTTCTTTGCAGTTTGTAGTTCTTGTTCTTGAGGAGGAGAAGGAATATCATGGGGAGGTGGAAGGGTAAGAGAAGGAACAGGAGGAGATTGGGGAGGTGGAGGAATTGAAGAAGTGGGAATATGAAGAGGAGGGACATGAGGAGGAGAATCTGGGGGAGGAGATGGATTTTGAGGTGATAGAGGAGGAGTAGGTAAAGGAGATTGTCATGTCCCCGCCCAAGCAAGGACCTAAATCTGGTCAAGGAGGTAAAAGAGTGTTTATCAACACTAATTTAATAAAATTTAAATAATTAATAAATAACATTTAAATTTAAATATCTGGCCGACCTACTTTTGGGCCCGATGACTTAATCAATATTTGAATTTTATTTTGTGTGGTGGCCAACCTATTGGAAGGCTAATAAGATTATGTATTTATACTAGTTCCCTGCCGGTTCTCATCATCACAATTCTAAGAGTATTTGTCTGCAAATTTTCTTGGGGACGAAAACCTCTGGAAAATCATTCGCCCAGTTGAGACGTCAACCTCTACCTGGCAAATCGTGACTGCTTAATTCATTCACATCCTAATAGTTTCATTTCATTCAATCAGGTAGCTATTGGAGGGGCGAAAGGCACAGTGAACTGGGCGACAATATCAGCAAACTGGCCGAGCTTTGGCTCTGGCCGAATTCGCTCAAGCAAGCCATCTCCAGCGCTACTCATCCACCATCCAGCAACCTTCCTGCTAGTTGTTCATGCGACGGGTCTAAGTGTCTTCTCCAGCATTGTTTGTAATCTTTCATCATATACAAGGCGCTGCATATCAGTCAATCTGCCAAGTACCAGGGGCATCACATGGAAGGCACACAGAGCTCTGTGACTAAAACGATTTCCAAACATCACACATATACCAGCATCTTTATGAGTGGCAGACATTGGCAGAGCATTGGGCGACTAACAGTAATTTGTATCAAGCACCCTCTGAGTTTCATTGAATATTCTTAGGGCAATCTGGAAACTATAAACTGTTGACTACGATTCCCCACTATAGAATTTTACCATGACCTTACAGCTACATTCTGTTATTCATTATAGTGTGAGCTCAATATCTTTGGTAGCATTCATATTTGAACTCAGATTGATACTGTGATGTCTAAACTACTATTCGGGTTTACCAATGATATGGTTCAAATCTAAGTCTGTGTTTGATTTCTAGTGTTTGTTGATACTTTGTCGCTTGAATATCTCACTGTGAATTGCCAACAGACCTAATTAAATGTATTTCCAGACTATCACTGTTGTGTGTGCACGTGTGGGCATATTACAGCGGTATCAGAGCCACCAATCTTGCCAACCTAAAGGTTTGATTTTGAGAATGCAAATCTACAATGGAAACATGAGTGAGGACAAAGAAGATAAAATTGTGGTCTCCAAAATTGCTCAGTGGTACAGAAGGTACCAAAAATATAAAGACCTTCTGTCGTATCAAGAGTATAAAAGAAAGGCAGGACTCGCTATACCTGTAAGTGAGGAGATTATCAGCATCTTTGACGAGTACTTAGGTGAACTTGAGGATATCAAGGACACCGAACCCTTTGATAGGTACTACATGAGGAAAAGAAAGGAAGAGGTCAAGGAACACGACCCAAGGAACACAAGGTTGTTGGAAGAAACAAAGATTGAATCCAAACCTGAATTACCAGCAGTTAAGAAAGAGGGATCGTTTGCTGGTAATTTGAAGCCTGCAAGTGATCAGGAGAATTGCAAAGAGCAGTCAACATGTTTCGAAGTTTGGACTCCTAGCTGCGCATGTGAAAGCCCGGAAGAGGATGGAGACATGTTCACAGATTCCCTACAGTCGCATGAAGATTTGGACAAGCAAGAATCATCTTCTGCTCCTACAAGTGGAGAACACATAAGTTTTCATGGCGACCACAAGGTTGAAAGAAATGCCCAACCAGCATTGACTGATCAGCTATATGGAGGTATGGATTCGACCAATGTTCCATTGCATGAGCATAACATTGCTGCACCAACTCTACACCTTATTGGTAAGGAATCCATCTTTTATTTGGATAACTTGGATGATAATAATGTTCATACATATGAAAGCAATAGAGAAATTTCGCCATGTGGTGGGCAAAGTGACTTTAGTAAAGTTGATTTAATGGAAGATGAGTGTGAATCTACCTGTGTCTTGACACCCTACTCCGATAGTGATGATTCCTCTATGGTGCATGAAAATGTTGATGCTATCCTTTGGGACAGAGATGATTCTACTCACCACTATGATGATAATGCCTTGATGGAATCTGAGATTGACCTAGCCTCAAAACATGAGTTGTGTGGGAAAGATGTCACAGAGGTAGTTGATTTTGGGAGGTGTGAACATGAATGGAAATCAAGAACGACTGATCAGAATTATGATGGTGATGTTGGAGACAAATCAGAGATGCTGCATGGAGGTTTCAGGTCCCACAAGTCACACACCTTGGGAAGGCACTTGAATGATAGTCAAATTATAGTCCTAACTCACTTTGATGACATTCATAAGATGATGGCAGACTTATATTGGAAGGCCCTAATGGGACATGAAGGGCTTAATGGAGGCATATCTCTTGATGATCTGCACAAACTCCAAGAGATTTGGGTACTAGTGAAATCAAGCTTCTTACTTACTTGGGGATAGGGATCATCTCCTTGCACGTGAAGCGATTTATGTTGATGCCTTGAGAAGGCAGGAAGATGAAGTGGACAAGCTCACCCTTGAGCTCAAGGACAACAGGAGGGCAAAGAGTGCAGACATAGAGGAAACTCTTGAAGGACCCTATGACAGAGACATTGTTTGCAGCCAAAGGTACAAAAATGTCTCAGAATTGTTACCTCCAATGGCATTGCAGAACTTTTGTCACCATGGGAAACCCGCAAAAGAGGACTGGTACCATTTGGTGACAATCACAACCTTTCCCAAAGCCCAAGAAGAGTTTCCAATCACATATTGGAGAAGTTTCCAGACCGTTATCATTGTTGAGGTATTTGCAGCTAGTACAAGGCGGTTTCCAGCCATTACATATCTGATTCTGAGTAGAAGAATGCACAGTTACAACCAAGGTGTGAAGAATATCTCTCGGTTTAATGTTAGATGTAGAAGGTATCACATTCCAACATCTTTAGCGCTGTTGGGGGAGAAATTTGGGATGATGTATGACTGTTGCAGCCACCTTCCAGCTCACATACAGTCTGATCCTAACACCATGGCTACTGCCTTTGAGGCCCAAGGTAAACATTATAACACCAAAATAGAAGAGGTGAGCACTGGCTTGCAAGGTTCACACTTATTTGGAGGGTACAGTATAGAATTGAAACTCAAGATGGATGATGTGGAGCTGATTTCCAGTTTCCCACACAATCTATTGTGCAGCCATAAAGAGGGTTTTAAGCACCAGGAGGATGCAATTCACACCTAGTATCGTGGGTGATATGTCTGCAGCTGATTTAAGATGGTCTCCAGCCACTACAATTTGGATTTTGAGTAAGGGAATGCAATGCTACCACCATGGGAAACATGCAAAAGAGGGCAACATAGTGGGAGATACAACTGGCAGCATATGGCATATAGAGTCCTTGATTCAAGTTCACGATTACTTTTGCGTATGGGATCAATATTATTTTTGATGGTCAAAGGCATTTTGAGAGAAAGGGAGCCTATGAGGGGCCATATAGGGTCGATTGTGTGTCCTGATTCCTAACCACAATATGAAGTATCCAGATTTTCAGTTCACAGACCACACTTGGGATCTCTATATCTCGGGTTTTCCAGGGATCAGCAAAACAGGGAGCTCGCAGCGGGAACACCTAATGGGAGAGCTCACTATAGAGCTAGACTCTACACAAAGCATTGAGGATTATTTGATGACGATCATAGCTTCCTCCAAAGTTTGTACGATTTTAGGACTTGAGGATGGCAACGAGTGTGTAATAATGGGAACTTTGTACAAACAAATGCAACACAAGCCCTCAATTTTGGATGAGTATTTGAATGGAAAGACTGCTGGCCCTAGAGCACAGGCAAATAATCTGGTGCATGATTGTATCATTCTTAAAGATGATTGTGGGAGGGTTAAATTGAAAGAAAAGACTCTCTCCCCTTCAATGTTTGCCATAGGTGCAGAAGTAGCCCTTCATTGCAAAGAAGGCAGCAATGGTGACTGCTATGTGCAGAGCATTCTACAAGCAGACCTACCACCTCAGCACTGTCTCTATTCTGAAGAGAACCAATGTGCGGTTCTTGCATCAAGGCTCATGGTTGGTAGTGGCAAATCTAATCCCCTTCAATTTCAGTTTCTTGTTGACTATTTGCTTGGTCATTCTAGTTAATCCCTTGAATCAAAAGATCAAGTTACACTTGTTGGGAAAATCAGGGAACGGGATATAGCTTTAGCACAGCTTGCAGAAGCTACGCAATTGAACCGAATGACCCCGCAAACCTTTCTTTGCCACAGCAGCCTCTGCATAAATACCTATCTCATGGAGCAGCAACATACATTACATTGGCCTCTAATCCGCAACCGTCTGAATTTAATGAAGTCAGTTCTTGAGGTACTTCTGGCCAGGATATAGCGGTGAATATTAAGAGCCATGTGCGACTCTTTTACAACATCATAAGCAACATCAAGACAACTATGAACCCGAATCTCGGTCCCAACATTGTTGTCATCATTGCTAAGAGCTGCCACCCTCCTCCTTGGGCATGGCACAGCATAGTCAGAAATCAGTCACCAACTGATAAAAGGAACAAGAATAACCCGCAAGATGTAGAAGCTCACACATATGATGTCGAGGATGTTGAGATAGCCAAGGTGTCGAGAAAGTGAAGATTGAAGAGTATCACCAATAGAGATGTTAGCCTGTTTGCTGTGATGCCCAAGATCGATGAGCATGAGGTCATGAGTGGCAGACTTGGTTTGAAGAGGAAAAAGCTTATGGAGCAGTCATTACTTGTGGGCAAGCAATGTTTGGGCCGGGAGGACTGTCATGTCCCCGCTCAAGCAAGGACCTAAATCTGGTCAAGGCGGTAAAAGAGTGTTTATCAACACTAATTTAATAAAATTTATATAATTAATAAATAACATTTAAATTTAAATATTTGGCTGACCTACTTTTGGGCCTAGTGCCTTAATCAATATTTGAATTTTATTTTGTGTGGTGGCCAACCTGTTGGAAGGCTAATAAGATTTTGTATTTATACTAGTTCCTTGCTAGTTCTCATCATCACAATTCTGGGAGTATTTCTCTGCGTATTTTCTCATAGACGAAAACCTCTAGAAAATCATTCACCCAAGTGAGACATCAACCTCTACCTAGCGAATCGTGATTGCTTAATTCATTCACATCCTAATAGTTTCATTTCATTCAATTAGGCAGCTATTCGAGGGGCGAAAGGCACAGTGAACTGGGCGACAATATCAGCAAACCAGCCAAGCTTTGGCTCTGGCCAAATTCGCTCAAGCAAGCCATCTCCAGCGCTACTCATCCACCATCCAGCAACCTTCCTGCTAGTTGTTCATGCGACGGGTCTGAGCGTCTTCTTCTCCAGCACTGTTTGTAATCTTCCATCATACACAGGGTGTTGCACATCAGTCGCTCTGCCCAGCACCAGGGGCATCACACGGAAGGCACATAGACCTCTGTGACTGAAACAATTTCCAAACATCACACATATACCGGCATCTTTATGAGTGGCGGACATTGGCAGAGCATTGGGCGACTAACAGTAATTTGTATCAAGCGCCCTCTGAGTTTCATTGAATATTGTTAGGGCAATCTGGAAACTATAAACTGTTGACTACGATTCCCTACTGTAGAATTTTACCGTGACCTTACAACCGCATTCTGTTATTCATTATAGTGTGAGCTTAATATCTTTGGTAGCATTCATATCAAAACTGAGATTGATACTATGATGTCTAAACTACTATTCGGGTTTACCAGTGATATGGTGCAAATCTGAGTCTGTGTTTGATATCTGGTGTTTGTTGATGTTTTGTCGCTCGAATATCTGACTATGAATTGTCAACAAACCTACTTAATTGTATTTCCAGACTATCACTGCTATGTATGCATGTGTGGGCATATTACAGAGATGGAAGGGGAGATTCGTGTGGTGGAGAAGAGGAGGATGTGGGTGAACCAGAGTCAGGAATGGATGATTTGGAAGAGGATTCAACTCGAGAAGAGCTTTGAATTCTTTCTTTGTAGAGGAATTTCTTCCTCACTCTCTTCTCCACTTGTTTCAATTACTATTCTTTCCTCCACCCTTTTCCTCTTTGAACCTATTGTTGAGGATGTTGGTCTATCCTTTTCAACTGCACTAGTAGATGGACCTCTGACCTTCTTGAGTTTTTCAAACTGAGGTTTTGGCCATGGTAGCTCCATCATAGGGAAAGGAGACATCAACCATCCTTTTGAACTAGCTACAATGCTAGTTGCTCTTACCTTCATGTCTGGATCTTTTGCTATTGAGTAGTCTACATTGTAGATCAATTGGTTGTAAACTCCTTGGCCACTGTAAATAGGGGCCAAGACCTTCCCATTATCCTTCAAGTCTTTTGGCACTTTAGCCACATTACAAGCTCTCATCATGTCGTCTGTCAATCTACAGTAGTCTTTCTTCCTCACCTCAAATTCATCTTCACAATTAGACCAATGGTCCTCTAGAGCAGGCTCATGTTTGAAGAATGAGCCTATGACCTTGCTAATTTTTCAAATCTAGCCCTTGGGTCATTTTATAAGTCAATTGTGTATATTGCTAACTCCACTTTTGCGGTCTTTGCATTCTGCATATTTGCACAAGAGTAGCTACCCACCTTTATAGGAAAAGAGTATCTTGATTTATGCTTTCTAGCAATCAGCTTGTGGATCTCTGTAACTCTTCTGTACAATTCCAAGAGGATTATCCTATCATTTGGATACCTTGGTAGCTTGAGGAGAGCCTTGTGGCAACCTGCTACCCTCTGATAGCATAGATGAAAGCATTATTTAAAATACGGTAATTCTTGTTGTGAGCATTCAATTCCAACTGTGGGTAATGCTCATATATTTTTACTTCTCCCAACTAAAGGGACCCTATCCTTGTAAGCCCTAATAAGGTTGCCTAATAAGCCAACAGGTATACCAAATAGGAAGTCATTTAAATTTGCCAATATTTGACACAACTTTGAGTTGTGCATGAAGGGTGTGGCTGATTATGGTAGGCCAATCTATCTTCTTGTTTGATACCACTGTCAAAATGAAGTAACACATCCATGGGTAGAAATCCTTGGCATGTGGGTAACCATAGACTCTACTAAGGAGTGTGGTTTGATCCTTAACATCTTCCCGAAATTCACTTCTAAGTTGTACCTTAGCCATTTTGAGTGCTAGATTCCTAGGGTTGAGTAACATCTGACTGTTGATGACGTTGAGGCAGCTTAAATTATTTTTCTCAAAATAATTCATTGCTTTCTTCATGTCAATGGCTTCATACTTGGAGGGAGGAATCTTGAATACCCTCTCAATCATATCTGGGTCGATGTCAAGAATGACCTCTCCGGATGGTTCTAATATCTTTCTTTATTTGTGGTTTTAGTATTGAGCACACGTCAATATTAGTTCAGGAGATTGCACTAAAATTGGAAAGGCAGCTACCTCCTCCAACCTGGAATTAGCCAAAAAGGTAGCTTTGGTTGATCTTTCTACCTCATTGTTGATCCTTTTGTGAACTTGTCCATGTCTACATGTCCCAAATCAGTATCACCAATATATGAGTAAGAAGAAAACCTTGGAGGGATGGTGGTACCCTTATACTGATACTTCATTTTGGCACCTTGTCCTTGCATATTGCCTGTACATTTAAAACATCATCCATTAGAACAGTAAAGAAATTAATTAAAGATTTATTTAGACCAACACCTTAGTTGAGCTCCGAAGATAGACCATATTCTGCTCCTTTACAACATAAGACCATTAAATCCTTAACCAAAGGTTTCACCTTATCAGGGATTGGGTCTTAGGGATACCCCCTATCATTTACCAAACACTAATTTTGTGAAATGTATATCAAATTGCTTTGAATTGTTGGGTGTCAGAGTTTGGGGATGTCGCTGATCTCTTACTTCTTATCAGACCATAACCATTAAGACAAACGCCCGATAGCCAATTATCGATAGTTGTTTTTGCAAAGTAAATGGATTTTCTTAGGAGACCGATAGAGTACATAGGCTTTAAAGATTTTCTTCAGCAAGTAATAAGGTGAAGGCCCGATGCCTAATGCCCGATTGCCAAAATGCAACATGTTTTCTTAGTGAATTCTCTTTGAGGATTGGAAATCAGGAAGAGTATTTATGTTCTTTTGAATGCATCTTCAATTATACATAAGGCTTACTCCTGAGGTTTGATGACCGAAAACAAAGGAATTTAGGTGAAAATCAGATATTTTTGGGTTTCAGGGGTCGGAGTTTAGGCTTAACCTTTTCTTGATTTTTCAAACAAACTATAAGTCATTGCTGATACTCGATGTTCGAAAGCTTAAGCTTAAATTTTACAAGGATGATTCATCAAGGATTGGAGATCGGGAAAGCAATTTGTGCTTACTCGGAAATCAGAATGCCACTTATGTTGTTTGAAATCCTCTTTTTGATATCATGTGAGGTTTACTCCCTAAGCCCAACAAGATGGAAAGATTCTAAGAAAAGCACAAAGGTTCCTCGGATTTTGGAAGTTGGGAATCTGGTTTAACTCTTGCTTGAATATTTTAGGATAAATGTTAAAGGATTTCCTCGATGTCCGACATCCGAAACTGTTCAACCAAATCTTCAAAAGGGTATTGTTCGTCAGATATCAGATGTCAAGAATATGGCCTGAGGTCTATTGAATAACTTTGGTTAGACATTTTAAGAGATATTATCAATGTCCACAAACTGACAATCTAAGCCAAATTTTGAAAGGCACCCTTGAGGCCAAGGGGGAAATCATAAACATGTTACCCTCCTTTCCAAAACAAAAACTAGAAAGGCAACTCAAGACCCGATAAGGCACTTGATGACTTCATAAACATCCTTGATTGGAGTACCAAGATAAAACAAGATTCGATAAGTTGGACCAAACAAAAACATGAGCGGCCCAACAAGAGAAAAATTAGAAACAATAGAAAAACAAACAAAAACAAGAAAAACAAAAGACAACCAACCTATCTGAATCACAACAACGACAAAACCACACAACAAAACAAGAAAAAAACCAAAGAAACAAAGCAAAATTCATAAAGTTTCTCGAGCTTACCTAGAAATGTTGTGGGGAAGAAAGGGCACGGACAGAAAATAGGGAACACACAAGTGCTACCACAACAAACCAAGCACAAACAACGCGACGACACCCAAACCAAACCAGGCACAAGCAACTGTGAGGGATGCAAACTTTGATCCCAGGGAAGATTTCCAAAAAACGTAGAGTGCACAAATAACTCAACTCAGCAATTCTCAAATGATAATTAAAATCATCCATTCTCCCTGTTTAAGGATACTAAAAACAATGCACTAATTCCCATTAAATGTGCAACGATGCAATTGAATGGACTTTCAAGTGCAAAAAAACAAGATGACAAGACATTGCCACCATCAGGCATCGAGAGTTGGGAGTGTTAAAAAGATATATCGACTAAGGGAATCCCAATGGCTAGAATTCCGAAACAGAAGATGGTGGGATGAAAAGGCATTGGGGGTCAGGCTTGAAAAAGATGGCATGCCATCCCTAGAAACCCTGAAACCCCGACGAAGAGAACCCAAAGAAAAAGAAAAAGAAGAAAAGAAGAAACCAAGAAAAACAAATGGAGGAAAGGGAGGAAGCAAAGCAAAGAGAAGAAAGAGAAAGCAAAATGGGGTGTGAGTGCTAGGCACAAGGTGGGTATACAAAGAACACAAGTGAGCTCTCAAAATGCAAATCACGGAGATGAAGTGAAATATGAAGACATGTACATGCTAGTAATCTTGAAGCTTCAAATGTGTTGAGTAATGTAAGGTGTTGGGCACGAATAGAGAACTAGGATGGAAATATGTTGATTGTATTCAATCACAATAAATTAATTCCAGAGGATCTACTAATGATATTTTGCATATAATACCATTACGTGAAAATTTAGTGACATAGTAAACACACATACAATATAGCAGAAACTATGAAAGTCGCCCAAACTCTAGTAGTATCATTCATAGTTGAAGTTTTAGAAGTACATATACAGTATAGATAGTAGTCGACTATCTTAGCTCACCGATCTAACAACAATACCAAATTGATAAGCATTCAACAAACTCCGTGTATGATCTGGGAACCTCGAGTCGCAATATCCCTTTGTGCGATCTCGTGGGGTGCCACTGGCACTGGACAAATCAACCAATGTATGGTAACTCTAGCGGATGATAAGTTTCAGCAGATAAGATTTTGGTAGCTGTTTTAGAAGCCGAGCATGGGAACTACTGGGCGAGAGTAGAAGTCGCGAGACCACCCGATGCAAATGATAGCAATAGGACTGATTCCCGGATAGTGCGATTCAGACCCACGATGAGGCTACGAATGAAATCTCGAAGGGCGATAGCTGCTCCCAATATGAAGTGCCAAAGTCATCTTCTCCAAGCGTAGCAATGTCACTCAACTATGATGGATGGCAGACGCTATGACAAGCTCTAGGTATATGGCGGCTATGTGAAGTTGTAAACTCCAGATCGCATCACAAGTTCACCTGATTGTCTTCCACTGGGGGGAATCGACCACGCCTCCCACAGGTGATGCGATGGCAATGCGTAGCGGCCTGTAGAATACAAAATATAATGCCAACTATGAGGTATGCGAGAGGATGAATTCCACGAACTTAATGAATATCCTAACAAAGGAAATCGTTCAAGATAATAACTAAAGTGTAACACGAATTCACAGGTCTAAGACTACATCCAGACCTGAGAGCAACCTGGCGAGAGACTATGTCCTCCCAAATCGCATGGATGCCAATGCACATTCCAAATTCATGATGATGAAGATCAACAAGGCATCCGGTATAAATACTACAGCTGTAATGAGCCTAGCCCAAGCCGACTCAAAAACTCTTCTTTTGCTGCCTTTGGAATTTTGTCAAACAATTGGTGTGCAAGCTGATATAGGCTGATAACAACTTCAAATTGATTTATTTTGACTTTCTTGTTGTCAATGATGTTTCTTTGAATGTTTCCAATGGTATCAATGATTGCCAATGACAACTATGAATGAAATGCAATTGTTTTAATGTACTTTTGATGCATATAGATGACTAAAACTACTTGCAATATGCAACTACAGCAACTAGAAATTATGACAAACACTTTGGATGCAATCTAAGATAACATCTATGTATTTAAAGGCAAGTGGCATTAATACAAACACTTGGTATACAATATTATAATCATTATTTATGCCAAAAGAAAACCTACAGCCAATTGACATTTTTGTCAAACAATTGGCATGTAAAATAATAAGCTGATCATGAATGATAAAAACATATTCAATTACAACTATATCAGACCAGCAACTTATATCTCCTTTATTGCACATATAATGTCAACTACAATGCTGGTATGAAATGGCCAAGACTCTTGGCATTACAACATATGCAAACTATGTAATTTTCTGAGTACAAATGCAGCCTTAGTATGAAATCTAAAATGCAATATATATGCAACAATTGACTTGAGAAACCTGGTACACAAATTGTAGAAGAGCTGGAAACTTGATTGTAACACTTGTTGATGATGAAGACCCCTCCAAATGAAGAAATCGACTCCCTTGAAGTGCCACCCCTATTCTTGCCTGGCAATACTTTAAATAAATAAATGCAGCGATTAAACTCCACCTCTTGGCACTTGAAATGATCGGTAGGACCAAAGGATTAGAATGCATCAATGCCCAGAACCATAGGATGCTTCGATGATGAGATATGAACAAATATGTCTTGCCAATGGTGCCCTTGCTGTAGTATATCAGACCACTAAAATTATTTACCAGCAACCTAATAGCTACTCCAAAATACTCCAAAACAATTGCCAAGCTCTCCCAAGATGAATGCTCAAATACCCACAAAGAAACAATGCACGAATGAGGCCATCCAAGCAAAAATCTGAATATGATATGCAAAATCGTGGCTCTAATATGCAGACTTACATGACTGAAAATATTATATCAGAACTTCTGGAAATGACTGAATGAATGCAATCGACCTCCTCAATGCAAAATCGATGTAGACTATGAACTCCAAAATGTCTCCAACAATGCTCCAAATCAAACCATACAAAAACTTTGCCAAAGGCCACTAAGTTTTTACAATGAGGCTCAAATAGAAAGTCTGAAGTAACTTTCTACCAACTGCAATAATTCAAGTGATATTTCACACCCTCAAAATTGCTATCAATAGGAAGTTTTCGTTTCCTATGATAAAGAACAATCTGCAGAAACCCTAGGCTCCACAAGATGAAATGACCAACATCAGCAACAACATCAAATCTGGATGATGAGAATGAGGCCCATGATGTTAATTTATACTTTTTCCTCAATAGGTCGGCCTCCTTCTAGAACTTTCCCAAGTCACCTTCTAAAAGGAATATTATCACATTATTTTATTATTAATATTGCACTTTATAATAACATAAAATATTAATCAACTCCTAAAGTGCAATATAACATTATAATATAAAATAAAGGTTTCCATAAATAGAAATATCCATGATGATACTAGGAAGACCTTTATGAAGTCACAAAATGAGCCAACCAATCAACTGGGTATCCACCAAACGATCCTCTTATCAAGCTCCATTAACCTATAAGGATCAGGAATAGGCTAATTCCTCCAAACTCCATCACTCACAAAAAAAGGGGACATTACAACAGCCTCCCAATAGGGCTCACAATAACGAAATTTCAAACATTATTTGGGTGCTTAACTCAATTGAGTCGGCCAGAGCAATAATAATTTAAATATTATTTATTTAATAATTTAAATTATTATTTATTTAATAATTTAAATTATTATTATTTATTCGAATATTTATTTAATAAATGTCAGAAGTGTTAAGAGTGATGGGGACATGACAAGCAACCTAGTGTTTACTTTGGCATAGGACAAGATGCACCATGATATGGGCAAAACATAATGACATTGTGCCATGTGCATGAAGGACCGACTTAGATGCAAATAGCAAAGGCCCTAACAAACATAATGTCAAGACACATCATGATATAATGGATCATGACAACCTTGGTGAGATATGTTGGATGAAATTTTTGCATGTATAATAACTAAGTTATTGATACGCCCAGAATTGGCCTCGGGTACGAAACAAAATGGTACAGTACAAAAACAGTACAAAAATGGGCAGGAAACGGTTTTTAGACTGTGGATACGGGAAGGAAACAAAATGCCACCTATGGATACAAAAAG
The DNA here is from genome assembly GCA_007258455.2 of Sequoia sempervirens. Taxonomy (NCBI): domain Eukaryota; kingdom Viridiplantae; phylum Streptophyta; class Pinopsida; order Cupressales; family Cupressaceae; genus Sequoia; species Sequoia sempervirens. The sequence continues at coordinate 167,895 of VDFB02130852.1, forward strand.
TTCATTTCCGATTCAAACCTAGATAGAATCCACATCAACTTTTTTGGATATTATTTGATTTTTTCCCTTCAAAGGATGTAAATTGTGATTTTTTTTCTCATTTCAACTTTGCTCACATTTTTCTCCAACAAAACAAATTGCTTTTTAGGGTTTCTCAAGTGCCGAATATTTTTGATATCTTTAGGATGGCTGAGATATTTGATGAAGAGCAACTAACTCAAATTAGGCATGAGTAAAATGTTGGAGAATTAACATCAGAAACTGTATTATATTCCTTTATGGGATTGTTTTGTGCTCTTTGTAAACTTTGCATCCTGTGTTATGGTGAAGTTAAGGGCAGATCTGTTTATTCATTGCTTTGTTAGAATTTATAATTGGGACTTGGAAGATATCACTGTTTAGGAGGACATATGACCATAATCCATTTGACTTCCCTAAACTTTTGAGTGCATATTTTGATGTTCTCAGTGGAAGTAAGGCGTGAACTATGCCAATATCCTTGCACATCTATTCGAAAAGATGTTCTGATGGTGGTACTAGTAATATAGAATGTTCCAAGCACCATAGAAACCAGATCTTGATTGTAAGTGATGGTTTAGGATATGGAGATGGCATTGTATTTGGTCTTCATGTGAAACAAGTTGCCTTGCTATTTCTCCTTTCTACTGATTCACACAAGTGAACCATAGCATGATGATTGAGTAAAAATGCTAAGTTACCGATTCGCCATACTTAGCCTCCAAATACGATACGGTACGATTCGGGTACGGGATTCGGATTCGGTACGATACAGATTCGGCCAGGATTCGAACTTTTGTCTGTGGATACGTATCAGATTCGAAATGGCACTGCGGATTCTTCCAGGATACGGCGCGACGAATCCGAGCAGAATCCGCGACGTTTTTTCACGTCAAAACGCCCAGTCCGCAAAAAACGTCTTTTTTTAATCATTTTTGATTATTTGTTTGACCGGATGTTGACTTCTAAACATTAAAATATTCATTGCAACCCTAATTTCGACCTCCAAACACACTAAATAGGTAAAAACAATTTCATTTTAACAATTTGTGAAAGAAAAACGAGTTTTTTTGCCTCCATTGCTGAACTTGCTCTCTTGCTTGCACAAGCTCGAACAGAGTTGAAGGCTGATCGTTGGTTGTTCAAGGTTGATTGTTGTGCTATTCCTAAGCACTTGCAAGTGTTTGCCAAGATTCAAGAAGACTGTAGAGCAAGATTTGTTCAAAAAAGGTAGGTTTCTTTGAAATTTTTTGATTTTTTTTTTACATTTTTTTAAGTTTGTTTAAACTATTTGTTTTTGCCTCTCATTCTTTAAGTTTCTCAATTTCAATGCCACTATTACAATGGCATGCTTCTAATTCAGGTTTCAAAAAGTGCAACCTCTCCCCTTTGGAAATGTAGAAATGGTTCAACAATCCAGGTGTGGAGTAGTTGTGGTCATTGCAAAATTCAATACACGAGCAGAGTGAAGCCCTTGTGTAGTATCCATCAAACCTTGTCCGGACAATGATGGCAAAGGCCTTGCAGATGACATAGTGTTGAAATATTGCTGAGCAAGAAAAAGCAGATCAAAAGCTGCTAGTTAAAAAAACCATCCTTTGAAGAAAGGATCAATCCATGAAACCCCCTACACCACCTACTTATATTCCACCTCCATTTATGAACATCTGCCCTCATCAAATAAAAGATAAGGGAAGTTTCATTTGAGCATCCATATTGGCAAAAAATGGTGAAATCTATTAATGAGGCTCCAAGGGGTGGACCATGTAGCAGACTCTTTGAAGCCGTTTCTGATGGATGGAAAGATAAAAAATCGCCCATCAACTGCTACACAAAAAATTGAATCCGGTGAGGGATCAACACAGGTCCAAAATAGGTGTATGGGCGAAGACATCCAGATGTTTGTCACCAACCACCATATGACACAAGGAATATTTAGACAATTCTCAAAATTGGAATTGTTGAAGGTAAGTTAATTGAAATTCTCAATATTCTTAAATTTTTAGTTTTCTTTTAATTTTAAATTTTGATTTTGTAAATTTAAATTACATTTTAATTTTAATTTTGATTTCCAAACAGGTTGCAGAGACCCGTTTTGCCTCCAACACAATTGTGTTGAGACGACTTATAAAGGTTCGTGAGGCACTTTGTGCCATGGTAATCAGCCCTAATTGGGCCATATGGAAGCAATCTAGCAGTGAAAGGGCAAATAGGATCAGGCAAAGGATCCTAGATGATTGTTGGTGGGATCGTGTTGAGTACCTGGTCAGTTTCACTGAGCCTATACTGAGCATGATCCGTTACACAGACATGGATAGACCTTGTTTGGGAGAAGTATATGATGGTATCGACTCAATGATTGAGAAGATGAAAACCATCATCAATGCAAAAGAGGAAGATCCTGATGAAAAGTTCTTCAAAGAGCTACAGGAAATCATGGTTGATAGATGGAACAAAATGACCACTCCATTGCATCTTCTTGCTTTTGCATTGAGTCCCAAATATTATAGTCCTGAGCTTCTTTCTGTTACATCAAGAGTTGCTCCATATAGGGATGTTGAAGTGGCTCAAGGTTACAAGGCAGCAATTCGGAGACTCTTCACTGATCGTGACCAACGTGATCGAGTGAGGGCTGAGTTCATGGCTTTTGCATGCTCCGGTAGTGTTGCTCAGAATCTTGATGCTCTTCGAGACAAGTACAGGGTAGATGGTCATAGTTGGTGGTACTTCCATGGGCAAGAATACATGCACATCCAACCAATTGCAATAAAAATCTTATCCCAAGTAAGTTTTATATTTTGTAATTTTAATTTTAATTTATAATTTTATATTAATTAATAATTTTGTTTAGTTAAATTTTGTAACTCTTAACTATTTAATTTGGTCTTGACTCTTAATAGGTTGCTAGTTCATCTTCTTCAGAGAGGAATTGGAGCACATACTCCTTCATCCACTCAATAAAACGCAATAGGCTGCATTCAAAAAAGGCAGAGGACTTGGTGTATGTGCATTCAAACTTGCGCCTCCTTACACACAAGCAAAGTTCCTACAAAGAAGGAGACACAAGGAGGTGGGATATTGAGCCAGAGCAGCTTGACTTGGATGCTTCCACAAGTCACTTAGCTGCACTTGATATTGATGATGAGTATGAGTCTGGAGCAGCTACTGATCGTGAGAGTGGTAGTGTCGGTGCTACTGCTACTGCTAGTGGCAGTGCTTGTGCGAGTGCCACGAATGCTATTTGTGGTTCTACGCAAAATGTAGCATCTAATAATGCTAGTTTGTTTGATAATGATGACCCATATGATTCAGATTGATCAATGATCAATAATGGCTGATTGTAAACGTTTGACATTTTATGTTTGAACTTTAATTTATAATTTTATATCATGACAATCGAGTAATCACTAATATTTTAATATTTGACTTAGTGACTATGAAAGTGGTGATGTATTTTTGCTATGTTATTAGACTATTAATATGGTGGTGTATTCTGAACTTAATTACTACTGCAAATATGTATATATTTCTGATTTTTATATGTTTTTTGTATTGCCTTACCCAAGCCGTACCCAAACCCAAAAAAAAAATTTTGCCGAATCCCGTACCGGATTCGCGTACCCGTACCCGAATCCAAAAACGAATCGGTAACTTAGTAAAACTGTACTGGCTTTACATCAGATTGGGAGTATGAAGGCCCTTGTATTGTATTATTAAATTGACTATGAAAGTGGTGGTGTATTTTTGCTATGTTATTTGACTATTAATATGGTGGTGTATTTTGAACTTAATTACTACTGCAAATATGTATATATTTCTGATTTTTATATGTTTTTGTATTAATATACCCAAAACGAACCCAACCCCAAAATAATTTTTGACCGAATCCGTGTACCGGAATCTTGTACACGAACCCAAACCCAAAAACGAACCGATAACTTAGTATAATAACATACAATCAAACAATATACAAACAAACGAGAAAAAAGCAAAGATTTACCTCTCACCAAAGTGAAAACCAAGGTGTGAGTGTTGTGATAGCTTAAGTGTTGTGTGCAAAGTTGTATGCTATGATGTTTCCAAGTTTTCACTTGCTTGCATATGATTAAAGTGTTTTTGAGAAACTTGGGAAACAATATGATAAATGTGGGCAGTTGTGATTAATCAGGGTTAATTGTGCGTTTTTCAAGTGTAATGCTTTTGTAGGCGAAACCAAACAATTGATTAAACAAGAGATGCCTAAAGCTCTTAGCAAGGTGATAGGGACCATTTAATATTTTGGGGAAATGAATGAGGTTGCGCAAAACATGGATTTAGCATTATGTATGCCAAAATGCCCCCTATTTCCTATCTTACATTCTTGAAAGAGGCTATATTTAAAGCTTGGATATGCTCTACAAGACCAGTAAACCATTAAACAACAGGTTTTTAACTTTGTAAACCTTTTCCATAAAACAGCCATGTTGGAAATTAACATCTGTACCCAAAGAATAAACAATTAAACAACAGGTTTTTAACTAAGTTATTGGTTCAGGTTTGGTTCACAGGATTCAGGATTGGTACAAATATTTGGAAACAAAAAAAAATGGTGTTAGGTTCAATTTGGGTTCGTCTATACAAAACACACACATACACACACATATATATATCCTTTGTTCAATCCAAATTCCCATTATATCCTTAAACATCTATTTTAATTTTCTAAATCATAAAATGACTTTTTCTTAATTAATAAATAAATAACCTTCCTCATAAAAGCCTATTATTTATTAACAAAAGCTAAAACTAATTAAAGGAAAAATAGAAGAAAAGATACTAACCATTAAATTGATACAATATTGATATGGCTGAAATATAACAAAATTTCTTCAAACCTCTCATTTTAAATAGTAACTCATTGTGATGTCCCCATCCTAGTCAGCGTAGCTGGGTATAAGGTTAGCCTATTATTTTGATCCTCATAGGCTGACAGATGTGTGTAGAGGATCAGTTGAGGCAGTTACCCAGTGTTCAGGAGCATCCTTCTTTTAGTTGTTTCAGGTTGGGCCTTCGCAGAATCCTTCAGAGAGGTTTTTCAGAGACTTGCTATTTTTAGAAAGTCAGACAGGCGGAAGCTGCTATTTTTGGCAGGGCACCTGGTTCAGCTGGTCTACTCAGATTCGACCCAGTGCATCAGTTTGTTGGTCAGATGGAAGAATAACGGAGTATTTAATGATTTATTAAATAATTAATATTTTGACTTTATATTATAAAGTCACTTTATTAATGTATTTAAATATTATAATTAAGGTGTATTATAAAGTATTCTAATACTTTATAATAAAGTGGCATAATTAATTTAATGAATGAGTATTTATTCATTAATGAAGAAGGCGCCTATTATTAAATATTTTTCCTAAGTCGCAACAAGCAAATTAAATCATTTATTTAAATGATTATTAAAAGGAAGGGTTTGGTCGAATTTCTCAAGAGGCTTATATATTGACTGCCAAAGACAAATCGAACTCTTATGTTATGATTATTCAATTTGTCTTCTTTTTGCTCTGAGCATTGAAGTTTGCGAACCTAGGGTTTCAGCAGACAATCGATTTTGAAGAACGATACAACTTCAAGATCTGACATACTGAGGCTGTGAAATACCAGTTGAAGATTGTCCATCAGTGTGACTTCATCCAGAAGTCATACAGTGTTTACAGTGGAGTTTACATTCAGTATTTGGATTCTATTGCTTATTCAGAAGAATCGCCTTTTTCCAGAGTATCAATGTTTGGCAGTGAGCATTTATTTCTTGAGGCCGTACTTTTCATTTGCTGCTGCTGGGCCGTACATTTCTGTACCAGCAGGCCGTACCATCTTCCACAGGGAACCACGCCTCCAGACTTCAGCTTCTTTCATTAAGATCTGGTGCGCCTTGGGTTTCTGGAGATCCAGCATCGATTTCAGAGCTTGGAGATTGATTCTTTCACATCAGCCGTACATTTTCATCTGTTATCTGGTGGCTGCAAGTAACCAGGTTCTTTTAAAAAAAAGTTGTTTTTCCCTTCATATATTCGATTTGGATATTGTATGTGCTCTAGAACATCAATAAATACATGCGCCTATATCTTCTGAACAATATTGAAGCACATTTATTGTCCTTTGATTTATTATGAATTTTTAATGCATTTTAGAGCAAAATCGCAATTTCCTGTTTAATGCAAAAAATCATCAAAAACACAAAAAAATTACAAAACAAACAAAAATCAGTGATTTCAGTTAGGGTTTGGGGTTGAGAGACACCTAGTCTCTTACACTCATAAATCTCCAAAAAAAAATACAAGATACTAACCATACAGGCCCAAAACAACCTAAAATCACTTGGCGATCATCCTATTGATAAGTTCCTCATAAGAAATATTACCCTCAAAATCCACCTTAATCTCCCAAATCCATTCATCAAATTCAAAGGGCTCAAGCTTTTCTCCAACACTAGAGAGGATATGAGGGAGTTCAGTGACAGAAATCATGCATGTGCCATCTTTGTCAAGTACCTTAAAGGTGCCTTTGATTTGCATGTGAAGGTTGCCACCCTTCATGTTGTGTCACATTATGTGTATAAAATGAGCAAAATTGATAGTGCCACCAGTCTGTTCAGGAAGGGCATGTGATTTGCATTTGCAAAGGGACATCATTGTAATTAGAAATTAAAAAAAAAAAAATTAAACATGATTTGCAAAGGGTTCAAGAAGGACACAATTTTTCTGTTGGATTCTTCACAGGTTCATCCAGGAGAAACCCACAGTAGTCTGTGCACACCTTGGTAGAATTTCCTCGTGAATAGGTCCCAAATCCAAACGAGGTACAACCTAGACTTAGATTTGCACACAGCAGGGAACAAATGGGTAACTTGGGTTTTTAACTTTGTAACTATTTCCATGGAACAACCGTGTTGGAATTAATATTGGTGTTCATCTTTGATTTGAAGTTATAAATGGGTCATATTTTATCTTTCTTTATAGTGTCTTTTTCTATAGCATGTCCTTAATGGTATTTACATGTTAGCCTATCCACTCGATATCTATTCTTGACCATGATTTCACAGGTTATTTCAATAATATTATACATGTTCCCAAATTAATGTTAACGACCAAATTGTATCAAGCCAATTATTTTCAATGAGTTTCACTCTTTTATTTCCTTCTAATTTTTTGTATTATGTATATGTAATTGTCTTGTGTGAAATCTTGCTTGTTTGTACATTAGTTTATTTGCATGTATATCCAAATGAGCACCACTACACCTATCCAAACCCACTTCCCTTATTTACTGACTTAGAGCTTCAGGATCAGATTCAGTACCTTCACAAAAGGGATGATAACTGTTACATTACAAACTCAAAGTATTCTAAATATTTGAGAGTAAAGACTCTTCACTTACATTTCATGACTATATGTGTCTATGTTCTTAAAGTTTTCAAAACTTCAACAGTGCACTCAGAAGTTCCTGTATACAAGAGTACAGTTTGTTCCGATGTGTTGAGACTTGGTGCGTATTGATGAGGATTCACAGATCCTAGTCTGAGTCAAGTTCCGGTAAGTTTGTAGCCAAGACATGCAGATTTTGCCCAGTCTGCCCCAAAAAATGGAAAATTAATTCAAAATTTTCAAATAAACCATTAAAAATCTAAGTTGCTGGTTCTGGTACGGGATCGGGCACGGGTACAGGATTGGGCACGGGTACGGGATACGGGTACGCCGGTATGGTGATTTTTTTTTTTCCTGAAATACAGTACGTTTGGGTACGGCTGTATATATATATATATATATATATGCATATGCAAAAATATTAAAAATATACAAAAGATTAATGCCCTCTATGACAAGAAGACCAGAAATACAATCCATTGAAATTACTAACCACTCCTATTGAGAAACCTGCAATGGCTACATTACAGAGTTATTTTAAATTCTTAGACAAGTATTGCATTCAGAGACTTTATTTTGTATATCTTTTCTCATACCTTTCCAATGAAATGATTGGCAAACACTGTAATCTTTTTTAAAAACAAACACTCATCATCTTTGACATACTCTACTTGAATATATTTGATACAATATGGGGCAATAATCAGAATTGCACAGGCTAACCCTTTCTCATATCTATGAGATATCCCAATATTATCCATGCTCTTTCTATACAAAATTTCAGAATCAAATGTTCACATTTTCTTCTACTTTTGTTCTTTGATTGACAATTCTTTTTTAGTTCAAGGAGATATTCAATACTATCATTAACAGTTTTGACTAGGAATTTGCTTCCAAACAAATATTGTATCTATTTGCAAGAAGATGTATAACAGATCACAAGCTAAAAGCCTAAAAAAAATCACAAACGTGTATATATATATATAAACCAGTATTGATTTGAAACGTTTAACCCTGGGAGTGCCTAGGAGCACCTAAGAAGGACCCACAGAGAACCCGGGGCTGTTTGGGTGCTCCCAGGGCGCTCCCGTACCCAAACGCTCCCGGAGCGGGCACAGGGTCCTTTTTTGAAGAACCCGGTAACATAGTTAAAAATATTTATTTATATAATATATTTTTTTAATTGCCAGCTTTTGGCCTAGTTTTTTCCACCAAGTCTGGGTCCAAGCCAAAAAAGAAATTGTAGAGTATTCACCAAGACTGGTTTGTTCCTGTGTTGCCAGTTCAGATTCAGGTTCACTCATACACACACACACACACACAAGAATATATTTAAAATGAATAAAAATGACCATAATTAGCACAAAATGTACAAAATTTAATACAGAATTGAGAATGTGGCTGATAATTGATATGCAATGTCACTTGTCAAAGCATTACTCAAAATTAGGATTGACTTGGCAATCCAAAAATATAAATGGAATTCAAATAGTCAGGAAAAAATGATTATTTTGCATCCAGCAGCCCAAAACAATTTTTAGTTTTTGCCATTAAAACCACACTGGAGGTCTTGGGGAAGCAGCCCCCAACGGGTCAAGGGGCAGTGCCCCTTTTGTGATACACCAAACTCAAATTAAGGCCTTCAAGGCAACAAGGACCTTCATGGCACATGACATTTTTCGTAATTTTATCATTTTTAAACAAGATCCAAATTCTTCAAACAATGCACTTTAGGGTTAGGTTTTATTTTAAATATTTTGGTTTTTTTAAATTCTCATGGGTCCTTCATAGGGTTGCTGGCGAACCAGGTTTCATAGATTTGTTCCATCAAGCTTACCCCCATGTAGGTGCATAAATATCAAGTAATAAAAGCAAAGAATTTGAGACAGCTGCAATTGAGTGATCATTAATTTGAATTTCTAAGATTATATATGCATTCAAAAGCAGAGAAAAAACTAGAGTTGTATTACACTGATGAAGCTCAGATCTCTCATATCTTAATGCAGTATTAATTAATGATATTAAACAATAGTTTGTACCTGTGTTGACCCAGTATCATGATTCTCAATAAAGGTAACTGCTCGTGATGGCCACCATCCAACCACCCCAGGGGGTGTGCGCTTATGATCAGATAAACGCCAATACTCACATTTTTCAAGTGCCTGTTGAAAAAGAATTAAAAAGGAGGAACACACTCATAAAAGCTTCAACTATAACATAAAAAAATGTAACATTCAATATCATAATCCACTATGAAAGAAACAAGCAAAAAATGATATGAGTGTCATTTAACATGAGAAGTTATATTCAAGTGTACCATGCATACATCATTATGTTTTAAAAATAAGAATAGCCCATTAATTCCTTACTAGAGAAAAGATTGTTGATATAAAGAACCCATGCTGCCAACAAACTTGCCTTGTCACCTTCAGATAAATATAATTTCCATCACCATTGAATAGAAGATCGTTTGTGTTTGGTATGGTGGCATCTCTATATCAGTTTTTCCATCATGTTGAGAAATAAATTGATAATCAATAGTTGATGTGGATTTGCAATGGGTATCTCATATGTAGTGCAAGTCAGTGATTTTTTTAGTGTTATGCTTGAGGTAAAAACTTTACATGACTTTGTTATTAGTTTCATCTTTACTTTGCATGCAAATATTCTATTCTACAAACACGCTGTTCATCAATATGCTTTGCTGCATCTTTATGAACTCGTGTGCTTGCTAGTTCTACAAATAATTCTAAAGGTTCCTACATTAGCTAACTATGAGAAAGCTAACCTTCAGAATGAATGCAATGGTACATATTTTTACAGATTCAGTCAGAGATTGGTTAATTACAAGAGAGATGCTCTTCAGTAACTTCTCTTAAGTATCCATTTCAATCATAATGGGATGATGGGATGCTCAATAGGATTGTAGTTTAGCCCCGTAACAGTTCAGACATGCCAGATGTGGATGCTAGAATTGTGCCACATGAGGGTGGCTGCTCCAAATGGCAAAATACTGCATGAAACAGTGCATGGATTTTGACTTCTATCTTTTGCAGATTTTGTGAGGCACAAAATGATTGTCAATCTGCATGCATAAACTGCTAGTGTGCAGCAAGGTGCAATGAGGTTGTGCACATTCACATAGGCATGTAAGGCCATGTAAATCTTGGAATGGCTAGTGCATTGTCTTCCAAGTTTGAAATCAGATCATTCAGTCTTTCTTCGGAAGCAATAGTCCTCATAGTGTCACTCCATGGTGAGGAAACTATGCATGAAGTCATTGCAGTGTGTATCACATAAACTAGGGTGTCTGCTGCTTGATTTTGATAACTCAAACAAGTTGATGGTTGGTGTGGACTACTTTATTTTTATGCCTATTAGACATATGGCCATCCAAGGATCAAAAAACAGTCAATTGTTTGATGTGGTAGCTGAATGTTGAATAATAGGTGCATGCCCCATTGGAGTTATATTACATCTATAGGTTAGTATAGTATAGTATTAAATAAATAAACATTACAAATGTTAGTAGTGTTAATAAATGTTTTATATTAGTGATTAGATTCTAGGTTAATTGTCAGGAAGTTTCTCGTAGGGAGTTAATTGGTTTGGTAAATTTGTACAGAAAAACAATGCTTTATAAGCAGTGCAATCAATGTAAAATTTATCCCATCATGTTGATATACTATGGTTTACTAGTATATCTTTGTCAAAACATGGTGCAATATGTATATGCAATCTGCTTACCATTTTAACATGCTCAAGGTGAAAGGTCAAGTACAAAAGCATTTTCACTTGCAACACAAATTGTGTAAGTGCCATATCTCAGCAACTTGATCTTCCAACAAAAGCATTCGAAGCACCACTTCTGCAATTGGAGCCAGACCTTTTCACCAATCCAGAATTCATGAAGGGCTCAATGTCTGGTGTTGCTCATACTTATGTTATTAGCATGCAAGGAGCTGTTAAGCTTGTTTGTGGATGTCTTCGATGAGTTTTATGAAATATTCTGCCTCATTTGCTTCTTTGGCCTGCATAGAAGACTCATAGGTCAATAGTACAAATGCCTGGAACCAAGACATGTTTGGGATCAACCATGCACATTGGAACAGTGGGTAATCTGTCATATAATCATGCTTCAGTGGAAGGTTATCATCCTAAGTGCACACTGTTGTTACCCAAGATATGTGCAATTGCATGGTTGACAACTTTTCTTTAGCCATCAATCTGCATATGGATGTTAAAAAAATGGTCCAATTGTGAGCCTGACATATCCCAAAGAAATTTCCAGAAATGATTGATGAACTTGGGATCACAATCAGACAGTGGAGAATGAAATCTTAACATAGACTCATATGTGGGAAAAGAAGAGTTTGGCAGTTTCAATTGTGCCGATAGCTTTTTTACATGCATCCATAAAGGTTGTCTTTGAAAATCAACCCATGATCACATAAATACAATTGCTTTGATTATGCAAACTCATAAGGTAATCCCTATTGATAGATTCCAATGGCTTGATAGGGACAAGTATCAGCACGTACACACCATGTTTGAGTTGAGCAGGCTTGGCAATGTTCCGTGCAATGCAAGATTTGTTTTGCATCTCAACATCACAACACTAGTTTGCCTGATAGAAGTGTCATTTCAGCACAGCAAGTGTCATGCTCACTTGGAGTATTGTTCTCCTAAATCAACCATCTACACACTGCATGCACAAGTGTTAAGCCCATTTAGCAGCTTGTCAAGTAACTCATGATTGAAAACCTGTTGATCTTGCAAAAGATTGTTGTCCATGTGTGTTAAAGTATGTATCAACTGAACGCAAATACCAAATTGTCTCAGTTGAGACCCTGAGTGTCGGGTTCTAGTGGATGGACCATCATGGTGCTCAGACTTGACATGTGCTCTCCCCGGCCCCCCCTCCCCCTCAAAGAGCTGATGCAAGAATTATAATGGTGAGGGATACATAATCTGTTCCCCAATCTTGTTGAGTGCATATATCACTGCATATGCAATATAAATCTTCTTTCTCAAGATCCAAAACAATAGGACTATCAAAAAAGGATGAAATTAACCTAGTTCTACCCGCCTCTATGTCTATACATCTTGAACCTGCCTCTATGTCTATACAGTAGACTCTTTAGAAGAGATCTCAGAGCAAGCTCAATCTGATGTTGGAAAATAAAGTATGTTTGGATGCCCATAAATGCCTTGAAGATGTTGAAATTGTTGTAGAATGTTGTCAAAATACCACCACGTATTGGGTTGCATAGGTCATATGGTTAGAGAAAGAGATTAAGTTCTGACAAAGAAAGTAAATGATTATAGAGAGACTATTATAAGTATTTATGCACACGCAAGATGAGCCTCTAGCATGGCTTGGTAAATACTAAAGAAAACATTGGTCATTTGAAGATATTCTAAGGCATGGTAGATGACACCATTGGCTTCGAGGGACAAGTGCTGTGGCTTAACTCCTATCACAATCATAGATGTATGTTTTTGAAGGAGCACATTGCAAATGTCAAGAGGTGCTATGTTGCAAGTGACTCACCATGCATGGGGTCAACACTTTACTCAAAAGTGCATTGACGAGTGAACTTGAGCTCTTGGCCTTGTTGAAGTGATTTAAGGGTGCAAGGTTGAGGATGCTCTACAATGGTAAGGCCTAGGTGCTTCACTATGTCTTTGAAGTCATTTTCTTTTGCTTCTTGTTTCCAATTATAGGATGGAGACATTGCCCCCGAACCCTACACTTGATATTAAAAAATTACTCCCCTTCATTTGCTATGTTGGTTGGCAATGCAGCTAAATTGTTTTTAATGTTCAAACAAGCTGGTCAGTTTGGCTTTGAAGCTCACGTTATGGCACAAATCATTATCAACATGATCATGGGCTTGAGCACTCATCTTACACTATGATCCAACTGCACCACTTCTTGCATTGCCTTTCCTTGCCTTTGCTTTGCACTTGAAACTATGGAAGAGCATTACAATATGAGTGTGCATTAGGCTATTTTTTTGTGCTCATTGTGGCTTTTCTTTTGCTCTTTTCCTTGAGGCATAGGTGAATTTTCCTACTCCTAGCAAATTTGTTCTTACACAAGGTCCAAAAGGACTAATTTCTTTTAGTTTCATTTTGAACATCTCTTCAATCTTAGATGTGTGTTAATATGCTTGACCCTAAGTGATGTTTCCTAGAAATGTCAACTCCACTAACATGAACTAATGAAGGCAACGCTCAAGTACTTGAGAGCTTGGTTATGCTCAAGTCATACATGTTCAGTCATGCAACCATACAGTGAAAATCATCATTACGATCTTACAAGAATTGGTCTTTATTTTTCCACAATAGTTTCCTCTTGAAGGCTAGACATTGTAATGTTGCTTACTAAGTGATTTCCAAAAGAAAAGAATTGAAGAGGCCACCTTCAATTTTGTGAACATGATTTTATCCTTGTTAGAGAAGTGATTCACACTTGTTAAGGCCAACTTTAAAAGATTTTGATGACCTTCCAATGGAGTTGGGAGCTTGAGCCAATTTGTTAACTAAGTGTCCCTTTCTAACATTTTATATATACTACACAATACATGAGGATGTTATATGTTCAATATGTGTAGGTTTCTTTGATGCTTGTTTACATGTCATAAGATCCTTGGCTTTAAGGAAGCATAAGTATGAAAATAGATGAAAAAAAATAGAGTTGAGAGGGGTGGAGGGGGGACAAAAGGGAAAAGTTAAAAAAAATATTGAGCATTAGTTATATCCTTATCAAGAAGCTTCAAGCCAACAAGGCACAAAATAAAGCCCCTATGTGGCCCAATGAAGAAGGCGGAATGTGGAAGGATAAATTCATCTACTCCTCATAATGTTGTAAACCATAAAATGACAGCAAGATTAGTATTTGGAAGATGTGATCCATTTTACACACCATTCAATCGTAATTTTGATGAGTGATCTCACCTAATCATAATAGTGCACTTAAGACGAATTAAATTGCATCATTATGTCAATCACATAAGCGCTTGAAGTCAATGTAAAGGCCAACTGTAAAGGATTTTATTGACCTTGTAATGGAGTCAAGAGCTGCAGCCACCATGCACTTTAGGTGTTCCCTTCTAACATTTTATATCTACTTTACACTACATGTAGATGTTACATAGATGATATGTGTAGGGCTTTCTAATGATTTGTTGTACCCAAACCAATTTTTTTTGCTTCATCAAGGCATTTTGCATAAAATAGTCTAAAACTTGCTAAAATGATGATAAATACAGTTTTTGGGCAATATCAAGCATGAAGTTTTGTTAATATTGTTAATATTTTGTCAGTCAAAGGCAGTTTCATTGATCAGAACCTGAATCAAAGACTCAAAATGAAGCATTTCACGGTGGAGGAACATTTCACAGCAACAATTATACTTTTGAATGGTCATTTCAGTGACCAAAATAATGATTTCAATGGTCAATTCTTGAAGATTTCTCAAGGAAAAGCAGAATTGCGCCCCTGTAGCCCAGGGGCGCCCTTCTTTTTGAAGGTCTAAATTTTGTGATAAATGCTCAAGCATATAGTCAAACTCTTCAAAATTAGTCTGCCTATCCAACGAGGCTATCCGAGACTCGTAACTCCGGTTACAGACATCATAAGTTGAAGATTCCAAAGTTCCAGTTTGCAAAAGCTTGTTGTTTTACAACTTTTGCGCCCCTGTAGCTCAAGGGCGCATTCTTTAAAGGAGGGTTAGATCTTGGTTTTCTTGATGGTTGATGCAGTCAATCTCTTCACGACTAGTCTGCCTGTCCAACAAGCTATCAAACGTAGTCATCCGAGCCCCAGAGCTCCAGCAGTCGACGTCAGAAGATGAGCTTATAAAGTAAGTTCACATCACAAAGCTTCCTTAGATGGTATAAATGCGCCCCTGTAGCTCAAGGGCACCCTTCAAGATGACCTTAAGATTACAAAGTTTGCTGACGAGGTCTTCCTAACATTAGTGCTACTCTAGTCCAGCTTCGCGATGCACCAAGTTGCCTGTTAATTCAACATTCTGAGAGATCATAGCAGAGATTCTTCCAGGCACGTAATTTCACGGGCGGACTGGCATATCAATTTCATTGTATTTCTATAGGCCAGGGGCGCCTAGCCTTTAGGCCTGTCAGATGAGGTTGTTCACGTTCGGAGCCTTCACGAGACTTGAGCGTAGTTACTCCAACTATTCAACGAGCCCAGCCGTCAACCTTCGGGATTTGGCAAACGCTTGTACGTGCGAGGTCTTTGAGGAAACACTATAAAACGAAGACAACTCAGAAAATGGCTAAGTCTGGTCGTCTATTCCATCTTGGGAAAGGCGCCCTTCTATTTGAGGTCTTAGAAGCAGTTTTCTTGCTTCGTCACCTCTAGAAACGTCTCTCGTATGTCCTTCTGGCTATGCGCCGAGACAGACAGTGCTCGAATCAAGCCATCCTAGCTCCAGATATCAGAAGTCAAAGTAGGGCATCTGGTTGAGAGTTGCAGTTTCGTCAAAATGGTGTTCGTGTCTTCTCAAGCCAGGGGCGCTTTTACTTTTGAGGTCCTTAATGCACTTTTCAGATGCCTTGCATATATTCGTTGGATGCGAAATACCTCCAGTTATGCAATGTGCGTGGTTGCCTGTCAGCAGGGTTCACCGTTCGTCGTCGACAGCTGTTTGAAGCGTCAAATGGCAGTTTGGAGGAATGGTTAAGTCTGGTTCCTGAAAATCAATTTAATCAAAGGCGCCTAATTCTTTGAGGTGTTAAATGATGGATTTTACAGTGACGACTCCCAGCAGACATTTCTTCCTTGCTCTGTAGGCTTCGCGTTGAATGCACCAGTTCAGTCTCAGCATCGTCCGATCACCCAGAAATCAGTGTCGAAGATGGTCAGTTATAACTTTGTAGTTAGCTACAAAGTAGAAAATTAATAAAAAAGTGTCATATCTTGAGCAAATGGACGCCTATGAGGCCAAATAATGACTTTTCGGAATCAGTGAAGATAGCCGGTGAATCCTAAAGCTTCATTCATTTTGTCAACTGAAGTTAAATAATATTTAATATTTATTTTGCATATTTTTGTAGTAAATGGCGATTTTCTAAAATTAGGCGCCTTTGCAAATTGCATAATGAATATTTTATTATTATTTAAATTTTGAACTTCAAGTTAGTGGCAGTATAACTGAAAGGGGTCCAATTAGAAGCCTTCTATTTCCGTTAAGGTTTTAAATCTTGCAATGAACAAGATGGTGCGAATTTTCTTTATTTAAGCATGGCGCCATCATTATTCATTCACACAGTTTCAAGAAAATTCGTATTTCTTCAAGAGCAAAGGCGAATTTTCAAGGAAAAAGCGAATTCATCATCAGCAATCAAGGGCGATTTCATTAATTCAATCTTTTTGCAGGTTAAAGTTCACATTCATCAGCAAGTTTGAAGAACAGGGGCAATTTTCACAGAAGAAAGAGCTTATAAAAAACGTCTTTCTCCTCTTTGTTTCTCAAAATTCTCTCAAAATCCAATTCGCATGTTCCTGAAATTGGCGAATTTGACAAGTCTAAACATATGGATCATTTCTATATAACTTCCTCGAATTAAAATCGTGCGTTTGATTTTTCAGGAATTTTTAACTTCAAAACATTCGTTTTCGAGTTTCTAATTTTCTCAAAACTTTTTGCATGGTCGAGCAGAGGTTAGATTTTCGCATTTCTAACGTTCTAGGTTGTCTTAGAATCTTTTTTTGGACAAAACCCATATCTCAGATTTTTTGCCGAAAATAACTCTTCAAAAGGTTATTTTTAGCCTCAGCAGGCTATTTTTAGCTTTCCAGAAATCTTGTCAGAACATAGTCAAGTTCACAGTCAACAAGCGAGTTTTTCAGAATGCAGTACACTCAGCTCGAATACAGGACCAAATCAGTCCTTACGACTTCATCAGGACAGTTGAGACGAATCTTCATAAAGTGCTGCCAAAAGCAGTCTTAGATCCAGTCAAGATCAGAGGTTTGATTATTCAAAACATTCAGCAGTCCGGGTTAGCGGAGGCTGCTTCCATACCTATCTCCGTTCATTGTGTTGAGTTCGTGATGTCTTGTATTAAGCATTACAACTCTACTACTCGTGAGATAGTGTCAGTAGATGGACAAGTTATTTGCAGTCTCAAGCCTTTAGATGTTGAAAGAAGTTTTGGTATACCTTAGCACCCGAATAGCCTAGTTATTTCTATGGAGCAGTGCGAGCATGCATTCAATGCTGATGTGGACAAGTGCCAGAATAAAATGGCAGAAAGATGGTTAAAGCAAGCGAAGAACAGATTGCCAAACAATGTGGGTCGTGGTGAGTACAAGGATGAGTACTCGATTCTAATTACACTCTTGAATCGTGTCTCAGGTCACTCACATGCTAATGTTTTCCAGCCTTGGATGTATTACATTATTGGTCGCATTATATCTGGGCAGGAGCATTATGACTGGGCATCCTTCATCAGCGATATTATTCACAAGCAGATCACTGGTTTCTTAGTTGCTCATGAATTTCACATGTGTTCTTATCTCGTGTACTTGATCGCTTATCAGGGTTAGTTCCGAGGACTAAACACCATGGGCATTCTCAGTGTTCAGAAAGTCTATCAGTATTATGATCAGCTTGAGTTCACTAAGGCTGAACGTCATTTCAAGCGTGTTCACGAGGCTTTCCTGACTTATACAGTGAGAAACTTGGACCGAGAGTTGCATATTTGTATCTCGGTAGTTGCTAGAGCAGTGATGGATGGTTGGGCGGATTGGTTTATTCAGTTCCCGACATACACCTACATCCGAGTATATGGATTTATAGGAAATCCAGCTATGCTTCCACATTATCCTTCGGATAAGGCAGTCTTTATGGAGTTCCTGACGCAGTTGCACGATGTTCATCATCTTTTACGCCGCAAACATAGACCAGCTGCCAACTTTCCTCTTCAGTTTGGAATGTATTGGTGCAAGACGGCAGTTGATGCCAAAGTTGCAGGACAGAAGCTTGAGAAATATCATCTCAAGTATCTTGTTGAGGCTTGTGCCTATGATCTTTCAGGTCATTACACAACTCGCCTTGCTAGACGTGCATATCATGAGCCTTCTATGGAGGATTATTGGGAAAATTGCGCAAATGATTTTGAGATTCGCAGACGTAGCTACGACCGCTTCTCTCTCTCACAGATTTATGTTTTCTTGTCAGAAGATGTGGGAGGTTTATCAGATGATGAGGGAGAAGTTCTTCTCAGTTTTTCAGAGAGCAGGTCGACACACAGCCATTGCCAGCAGTTGATTGGTACGCCAAGGAGTACGCAATGGTAAAGGAGAGGTCAAGTAGAGTTATTCAAAACAGTATACTTTACCTCGACAACAAGAGGACCAGGAGGGTAAGTGTGCCTAGAGCAGAGCCGCCAGTAGTGGTGAATCCTTCACTGCCTTCCTCGTCAAAACCTAAACAAAAGAAGAGGAGTAATCCTCCTAAGAAAGGTCAAGCGCCAAACAATTCAAAAGGCAAGGTGCTTGCCATTAATACACATACGGAGCCTGATAGACAGCCTAGTTCAGAGCCAGTTCAAAGTCCGCCAGTGCCTGAGGTTCAGCCTCAAGTTCCTACACCAGTTCCGGAGCAGTCACCAGCCCCAATTCACATTGAATTGGATTTAGACTCCCCATCTCGTAGCAGCGCCTCTACATATTCACTCTCATCACACCTCCTGTTGTTAGTACAGATCCTTCCAGTAGCATTAGCCGAGATCAATCTTGGATTGAGTCTCAACTGGGACGGAAGAGGAGGCAACCATCCTATGTTCTTAATCATTCAGATTTTGATCAGGCTTAACAGTATGCGCCAGACAAGAGGATCAAGAACATGGTCCACGTGGAGAGGAATACCGATATGGAGATTGTCGTTGAGACTGCTATACCTCCACAGGGGAAGAGTTTGAACGAGTTGGAATCTCAGGACTTTGAAGTTATCACAGTCAACCTTGGTCGTAGCACACGCCAGACTCAGGTTGATCTCCTACAAGTCGCTACAGATAGTGCCAAGGATAGAATGTTGAAGGACGGAGAAGATAAGGCAGCCTTCAAGGCTGAAATTAGACAGCTTCGTCAGTACATTTCTAGCCTTGTACACAGACCAGATGCCATTACCACACTCCCGCCAATGCTTGAGCCTCCAGCAGAACAAGATCAACTTAATCACTTGGTTGCATATGGAAAGCGTTTGGATGAGTGGGAGGAGGAGTTCGTTGCTAGAGGCCATTCTATGCTCACAGAGTTATATCAGTTGTGGTACAATGCACGAGAACTCCATCTACGTCTCCAGGATGAGGAGCAAGACATGGCAATTAACAGACCCCGGGATGAGATTATGATTGCTCACCTAAGTATGGCATATGAATCAGTCACAGATGCAGAGGATAGAGAAGCTATCTACTCTTGGAAAACACAGTTGGTTTTCAAGGCAAAGATAGAGGAGACTATGGCATCAAAGTTGGCTGAGAGTAGAGAGCACGTTACTAGTGCACTCTGGTTTTTTAGGACCTTAGTATCTCGCTTACCGTGCCGATATTAGATTGAGGGTGGTGTGTATGTTGAGCTTACTGATGTACAATCAGAGCTCCAAGCACTCGCTCATACTATTTTCAATGGGGAGACCGTTGGCTGTAAGATTAATCAGCTTACAGTCATGTGAGCGTTGTTCGATGAAGCAACAAGTAGGGGCGAACTTCAGTCCCAGATCACAGCTGGTGAGGACATGCTGCGCAGGCATAGCATTCTTCGACAGAGTATCAGAGCTCCAGATAGTGATGTAGTTAACAATCTCGTTGAGGGATTGACTGCTCGAGATCACGATCAGTAGACTTCAGTTCCCACCTCTCATAATAGACTTTATACACAGGGGTTAACTTGGCGTTACCCTTTCAAGTTAACTTGTTGTTTCATCACATGCATATCTATTCTGAGATCAATTTTATTTACTTGGAGTTTCATTTAGGGTTTCCGTTAACTGATGGTAGTGTTCCAGTTAACATGCTTTCAATAAGGACGCACATGCTTGCACAATTGTCCATTTTTAGATTAGATGTTTCGGTTAACTGATGGTAGTTTTCCAGTTAACTATATAGTTTGCTTTATTAGGGCTTAGCAATAATCTTGCATGCATTGCAAGACTGAAGTTGACTCAAGGTGATTTTAGGGTTCCCTACACCTTTGATGTCTATAAATAAGAGTTTTTGCTCATTTGTACATAACTTTTGCACGAGAGAGAAATATATGTTGTGCCTACCTTGCCCTCAATATTGCTCGTTCTATATTTGTTCATGCGTTTTTACTATTATGATGAATTGTTATGCCACATAGGGTTTCATGCAATTATAATGGTGAATTCTTTCCTTAGTTAGATCAAATATGTTTTGTGTTCAATAAACTTGTCCAGATTGAGCTGATAGTTGTGCCACCTTGCCTTCAAGTTGAGAATCTGTACTTGGTTATCGTGTGATGTATGAATAATAAACTTATTCAGATTGAGCTGATAGATGTGCCACCTTGCCTTCAAGTTGAGAATCTGTATTCAGTTTATCGTATATTGTTGTTTCCAATAAACTCGTTTAGATTGAGCTGATAGATGTGCCACCTTGCCTTCAAGTTGAGAATCTACACTTGTTTATCGTCAGATAGTCATCCTTGCTCCGTTTCCTCATGCTCTGTTTTCTTGAGGAAACTGGATAGATTTTAAGTAATTAAGTCTAGTTGTAGTTAGTAGTCTGCGAAACCAGAAAATACTCAGCTGCAACGTATATAGTTTTCGAGAAAGCCTTGTACCTCTACAACTGAAACAAAAAGAAAGGAAATAGTTTAGTTTACTTTCCTTTCCAAAGCACTTTTGTCAAGCACAACGAGGGAGCTTCCCCTCCTAATTTGAAGAGCACTCATTGCGTAGTGTGCATAGTTGTCTGTACCAACTCTTACTCCAGAGGTGCTAGTTGTTACGCCAACATGATTTTTTAAGCATTTATCCTTCGCATGTAGTTAAAAAAATTGGATATTGGAGGGATAAGTTTACAAAATCTCTTATTGAGCCTTAATTCTAACTTCTACCTTTAGGCAAGAGGCTACAAGATACAAAATAAAGTTATTGTGTGGCTCAATGAAGAAGTTGTGATGTGGAGGGATAAATTTATCTACACTTAAAAGTGTTGTGATCATAAAATGACAATGAGAAATAGTAATTGACAGTTGTGACCTATTGCACCTCATCCAAGTGGATATTTGATGTCAAAATTGGAAGTGCCCCATACGCTCCAGATTTCAGCATCATCTTGAAGAGCTCAGAAAACTGGACTCAACGCAACTTGAACGGGCAAAAAAGGAGTTTGTATGTCAAAGTTATGGCCAATCTAAGTTTAGTCAAACAGATACTTGAGGCCCATCAGAAAGGCAAAAAAATTGATCGATTCATAATCGATCGAAATCAGCGTCAAAATGAAGAGCTCATTGACACAATCCCGACACCGCTCATTTCGTAGAAAACGGACCTCATACGACGAAGATACAACCAGTCAAAGTTGAAGGTTGACTGGATGCTGACGTGGCAAGTGCAGGTGATGTGGCAAAAATGTGGATCTCCGTCACTAAATTCATGTACCAACACTACACCATGCTTTATTTTTGAGAAATAAAGTGGTGGAGGTTTATTTTATTTCACAAAATCCATTTTGTGGGATTCCAAGTGGATTTTGTGGGATCCCAAGCGGATTTGGTGGGATCAGATTTTGTGGGATCCCAAGTGGATTTGGTGGGATTTAAAGGCAATGGATTAAAACAAATCTCCTAAAAATTAAAAAATTAACCCCTTTAAAACAATAATGAATAAGCGTGAATTTATAACTAAAATAACCTTTAATGGTTATTAAATAAAAGACAAAATAATCTAATGAATAAAAACAAACACCCAAACCAATATAGCCTGTGAATGAAAAATGATAAGGGCTTAAAAAACAAATTAAAATGGTTTTTAATGGGGATTGTTATCGTTTTATTTGTAAAATAATGGGGGGTTGGTTAAATCCTAACCTTAAAGGGGAAAATTACAAATTTTATGGTTTTAGCCATAAGGGGCAATTTTTTTTCTATAAAAAGGGGGTGAGAGTGCAAGTGTATTCATTCAAAATTCAATTTATGCTTTGTGAAGAATGGTGAGAGAGAATTCCTAGGAGATAAGGGAATTGAGGTTAGGACTTTGATAGTGAATTGTAATCTTTGAGCATTTGGAGCTTGCAGTCAAGCTTGTTGTACTTGTGTAAGAGGACTTTTGTAATTCATTATCGTCTGAGAGCTGTGAGGAGACTTGTATCAGTTGAAGCCTTATAATTGTTTCTACTTTCTAGAGTATAATCAAGGATCGGTCGCTCTGTTGGAGAGGGACCTGGAGATGTAGCCATCATGGTGAACTCCGTTATCAACTTGTGTTTTTGTCTTCTCTCTCTTTTCTCTCTTCTCTTCACTTTAATTTGGTTATGTTTATCTATGAGTTTTAATTATGTTTACAAAACCTTCAGTTTAATCATTGTAAGAGTTATTATTCACGTGCAACAGTCCTAGATCCTAATTTCAGAACTTTCAATGGTAAAGTCCTTTTTGCGCATGTTTTGTCATGACCATTCATCAAATTGATTAACTAAAGCTGATTTACGCTAAAAAACTCATGAGGGACCACCTATTGTTTAGGTATAAAATAGGCCAACCTGCTTTGCCTAAAACAAGGAAACAAGTTAAAAACAAGTTCCCTTCCTATGTATACATTATAAAACTCATTGTTTCTCATCTCAACTGCTGAGCAGCATTCCAAAGCAGAAAAACGAACATTCAACAGAAGGAATACCAGCAATCTTTTAGGTGACAAAGGAAACAAGGAGAAGCATGCTTGAGAATTGTGAGGCAGTGATTTAGGTGACATAAGAGGTCAAGAAGCAAGCATGCAGCAACCAGAACAGTTTCCAATATCAAGGGGCAAAAAAAGGTGTGCTTCACTGGTGGGAACAAACTTTCTCACACATGCTTAAATGGTGTGCCTAAAGGGAGAAACAATTTGGTGAGTGACATTTATATCTGAAATAGGCAGCTTGTAGACATTCAAGAGAAACACACTGAAAAGAGGTGCCTAACTTGTAAACAAGTTCCTTTTGGTGGGAACATTGGCTGATGTGCATGCCTCAACAACCTAACACTTCATTTAAAGTGGGAAGAGTAGATGCGAGGCACACCTACGAGTGTTTAGTCATCACTTAAATGTCATAGGTGAAGCAAAAGCGCACCTAGGGCTATTTGATGATACTTTAGTGGCACAACTAATCAAAAATGGAGCCAATATGCTTGTAAGTGGCAAGGACACCTAGTATGACCACCTAATAGCCATGAATAGCATGCTTAAGTAGCATATCTCCATAATAAAAGCGCCTTGGAGTAGTTTCAAAGTAGATTCAGCAAAGGTAAGTAAAATTGGCAAGACAAACGTAAGTGACAAGCACCTTCAAAATGCATGCTTAAGTAGAGAATAAAGTGCCTTAGTTAGTTGTGAGCAACATTTTAAAGGTACAAAAGACTGAAATGCCCACCTTCGAGGTAGTTGAAACATGTCTTAAGTGACACAATTCATGTAAATAAGCCCCTAAGTCATCATTAATTGGAAAACATGCCATTGAAGAGTACCTCGCTGAGGAAATCAACGAGCTTAGGTAGCACATGTAACCATTTGGCACACCTGGGACTTAAAGAGGGGGATTAAGTGACAAAACAAAGGTAAAAGCATGCCTATCCGTTTAGGAGTCAAGCAGTGATCAACAGTTGAGTGACAAGCCTACCAAAAAGGGGCACCTAGCTCCAAACCACAATCATTTAAGTTGTGAATACACCAATAATAAGTGTTAGTTTGAAAAGAGGTATTATCAAACTAGTTAGCTTTTACCCTACTTAGTAGAGTCCTATTCACATTACACTTAGTTCACTTAGAGGTTATCTAGACTTTTGTCTCACCTCATGTAGACTCACCAAGTGTTCCAACACTTGTCCATAGAGTCCTACACTTGTTTCATACTTTGAGGGGTATTTAGAGTTTGAATCCTACCTTCTCACCTCTTCATCCTTGCCT
This sequence comes from Sequoia sempervirens, assembly GCA_007258455.2. Classification (NCBI taxonomy): domain Eukaryota; kingdom Viridiplantae; phylum Streptophyta; class Pinopsida; order Cupressales; family Cupressaceae; genus Sequoia; species Sequoia sempervirens. Next base: position 192,483 of record VDFB02130852.1, read on the forward strand.
TTGTAAGCTATGATGTACCCTTAAGGTATCAAAACTGACTTTTGATTTTTCTGTTAAATTCTGAAGAAAAAAAAAATTTGGTGCCAACGACAATTCCGAAAATTTCAAGAAATTGCATAAAACAATAATGGAAGGGAAATTGCATAAATAATTGAAAACACCACAATCTTTATTTATTTAGAACAAACCCATAAGCCAAAATGCAACAGTTTGAAACCTGGGTTTTTACACAGCAGTCACGAGTCACGACAATCAGATGCAAGGACACGATGCTTCAATTTGCTCAATTTTCACCTTGGTTTTGATGCTGATGTGTTGAATGATGCTAGACGCCTCCACACAAGGAAGTTGCAGCCTTCAAATCAAAGTGTTTTGCCTCCTATCTCCCACATGCTTCTTCCCATGTCTTGTATGGCCTTCTAGACTCCCATGTGCCAAATTAAATGCCTTTTTTGCTGTTTGAAAACCTTGGTTTCTCTTGCAGATCTGTACGTCTTGGCTTGGAGAAGAATCATTGTCAATTACAAACTCAAACACTCTCCTTGTGCCTCCTAAATAGTATGGCCTGTTGCAATACTGAAAATGGCTTCTGTCTGATTCAAACTTGCTAGTGTAAATTGTAAATGCTGAAAGAAACTGCTAAGTAAATCTGTGAGATGCTCTAATGATGACCTCTAATGGAGACCATTCAATCTAGAACCCTTGGACGGTCTTCACGCCTGTAGATCCTGTCCTAATCGAGGGTTTTCATCCTTTGATCAGCTTGAAGCTTCAAACCTCTTGCTCAGCCATTGTTTTATAAATAATATCTTGGATGATGTAAACAATGTTCTTTCCTCTCTTTATGCCTTCTCCAAATCCAACACCCAAGTTAGGGTTTCTCCTTTTCAATAAATAAAATATTAATATTTCTCCATCTCAAAATCCCACGTCAATTTGGCTTGCACAGTAATTTAATATTTTATATTGTCTTGAAAAGCACCCCCTTCACTTAAATATTAATAAAGTGACATAAAATGCATTCTTTTAATAGTCACTTTATTACTTTATTTAACGGCCAAGTTATAAAGTACTTTATCAAAGTAACTTTATAACATTAAATTAATAAGTCACTTCAATAATAGAATACCATTAAAGTAGCGTGACTTAATAATTCAATAACTCCTTGGAAAAGTCTAGCAATAATCTCGAGATTTTCCTGTTACCATTACCAACTATAGGTGTGTCATCACAAAGCCTGATATTCCTTACTATGAATAGCAAGTATCAATGGCGAACTCCTTAAATGCCTTCGAACGGCCAACAGAATGCTAGAACACTAAGTTGAATAAGCCGGAATGAAACATCACACCTACTAAAGAGCCTGAATCTCCCCAATGGGTCCCCTAAATGTCCCGCTAGCCTACAGGAACCATAGTCATAAACTAATCCCAAACCACTAGCTAGAAAGGGGACATTACAGTCCGCCCTCTTTGAAATTGCTTGTCCTCAAGCAATCTCAACTCCTGATGCTGCAAAATGCCCTCATTCTCCCACGTTACATCCTCAATACTTGTTGACCTCCGCTATGCGACTCCGATATAAACTTCACCTAGCTGAAGAGGGTAAAGTAACTCCCCATGACAGCCTTCTTGTATCACACCCCTTTGTGGGTGTACACCACCTGGATCCCAAGGATACCACCTGCCTCCAGATGACTCCTATTGCACCAATCTAACCACACCAAGTATACCACATCGTCCAAGGTCAGCCCCCTATATCATGTGTCCTATAAACATGATCATCCTGTAGAAGTAGCTTTGAATACCTGCAAGGTTTGTCCTCTTTATTTGCAGAAGGAGACACCTCATACCAATTGTCCATCTCACACGTGCGTGCCTCATGCATCGTAGTCAAATCAGATGTGAATGGGCTGAAAGTAAAGTTATATGCACATCGCACAATGCACACACTATGGAATGTATCCATAAGCCCTAACTGCAGTCTCGATCCACAACTAGGATCCCAAGTCCTATGATTTTCACCCGATTCCACACAGAGAACAAAAGAAGGGCCATCATCCAACTCAAAGAGTGGATTATCATAAGTCACATCAGCATTATCCTCAAACAATGGATTAACGACAAATTGTACACTATCTTCTTGCTGATCTTAGTTACCTCTCTCTGAATTTTTGGGACAATGAACAGAACCACTCCTCCTGAAAGTGGTCTCGCTCCTCCATCACTTGTTCAATTTCTTTTCCTTTCCCTCTACTCTTCTTCCCACTAAAGGAGATGACACGTAGACTACCTTTACACATTCCCCTCAACACATATTTCCTATCATCAACTGCAAATTTCATTTCCATTATGCACAAGTTGAGGAAAAACTCACCAATTGCATGAAGCCACTTCATGCCTAAGACCACATCCATCTCACCCATGTTGACGACATAATAATCAGCTTGGAATTCGTAATTATTCAGCTGCAAGGTGAGATTAAGAATCCTCCTTGTACAAGTGAGAGTGAAACCATCTGCTACTCTCACCCTGAACACCTCAAAATCCTCTATCTGAAGTCCGCACCTGGCAAACAATCCCTCATCAATGTAGTTATGAGTGGCTACTGTATCAAGCAAAGTGATCACATGCTGCCCACGCAAGACTCCTCTGATTCTAAATGACCCCTCTCTTTGGACACTAGAGAGTTGTGCCAAAGGGGATAACTTTGTTAAGTTTACTTCTGACTCTTCAGATGTTCTTCCTATCTCACTGTCCTCCAAATCAGATCCCTGTTCAGAATTTTTAGAATTGATTTCATCAACATAAAAATATTCCATCTGATTTGCATGACCTTGCACAGAACACTTACGATCCCAATCCCAAGGCCCTTTGCATTTGAAGTATAATTTCCGCCTCCTCAAGTCGTTTATGGTATCATCCTTAAATTTTTGTGGTGGTTTCCTTTGCGGATTTGCAACTTGATGTTGACTCCCATCTCTTGGAGTAATTGTTTTAGGCGGAAACTGCCTTTTTGGGGCAGCAAGCTCCATGTCTCGTGCCTTCTTCATCACGGCCTGCAATGAAGGTGGATCAAAAGCCTTGATCCATCCACTTAAGGGTTCTAAAAGACCCTCACTGAAAAGTACCACCAATCTCCTCTCTGATATACCAATGACCATCACTGATAACCATTGGAACTCTGAGATATAAGCCTCTAGTGACCCAACTTGCTTAAGCTATGCAAGTTCTCAGAAGAAAACTTTTGGATCTCTCTTGTCAAATCATTCGATGAGTTTGTTAGTGAACTCATCATAAGATATGATTGACCTGTGTCCCAACGTCACTAATCCATGGTACCACCACTCGTGAGCTATGCCATCCAAATGTAGCATGGCAAACCTGATTGCCTCTTCCTCAGGCATGGGCCTCAAGGCCAGAAAGTTATCTAACTTTTGAACCTAGGCATGTGTTGTACAACAATGGCCACCATCAAAATGCTCCAATGTAATTTTTCTCACTGCCTGCTCGAGATCCCTGGTACCCTATGGTGCTCTAGTCTCTAGCTTGCCAACTACCACTGCCTTTTGTCTCCTCTAGTTTAGGAATTGGTCAAATGTCAACATGTTCCTAATGTCGAGAGGAAGTGAAATATACTCTATATGGCTGGCCCTAACCTCATCGGCCATGGTCATTGACTACTCAGAAGGTTGTTCCTAACGAACTTGAGCCTCAACCCTGCATGTAAAAGTACACTACAAGGGCCTAGATGTGGAGTTGAGTGAAACCCTTAGCCTGTCCTCAGGTTGTGTATTAGAACTACCAAGATTATCAAGACGTTTTGTATAACTAGGAGTAGGAACCGGGTTCATCTTGTGCAAGAATTCAACCAACATATCCATCATAGTATCAAATTTCCACTCTCTCCTGGCATTTGTGCTAATGGAACTAGCATGCCCTTTGTCTCTTTCTACCATTGCACCTGCAACACTCTCACTATCACTGGATAGCCTCCTAGGTATCTCTAGAGAATTATCGATTCCTAAAACCCCTGAGATAGTTTCAGCAACTACATAGGTTGCCACAGCCGTGAACCCCTGTGATAAGTCTGTTCTTTCTCACTCATGAATTAACCTCACAGGATGGTAGGATATTTTGTGCTCCAATACCACTATGATGTCCCCTCAGGATTTCAAAACTAACTTTTGAGTTTTCTGTTAAATTCTGATTTTTTTGTTTTTTGGTGTTAACGACAGTGCCGGAAATTTCAAGAAATTGCACAAAAAATAACAGAAGGGAAGTTGCGTAAATAATTGAAAACCCAATAATCTTTATTTATTCTAAACATAATTTGAACATACCCATAAGCTAGAATGCAACAATTTGAAACCTGGGTTTTTACATGGCAGTCACGGTAATCAAATGCAAGGACGCCATACTTCAATTTGCTCAATTTTCACGTTGGTTTTGATGTTGATGTGTTGAATGATGCTAGACACCTCCACACAAGGAAGTTGCAGCCTTCAAATCAAAGTGCTTTTCCTCCTATCTCCCACGTGCTTTTTCCCATGTCTTGTACGGCCTTCTAGACTCCCACGAGCCAAATTAAAGACTTTTTTGTTGTTTAAAAACCTTGGTTTCTCTTGTAGATCTGTACGCCTTGGTTTGGAGAAGAACCACTGTCAATTACAAACTCAAATACTCTCCTAGTGCCTTCTGAATAGTACGACCTGCTGCAATACTAAAAATCACTTTTTCCTTATTCAAACTTGCTGATGTAAATTGTAGACGCTGAAAGAAACTACTAAGTAAATTTGTGAGATGCTCTGATAATGACCTCTAATGGAGACCATTCAATCTAGAACCCTTGGACGGTCTTTCACACCTATAGATCCTGTCCTAATTGAGGGTTTTCATCCTCTAATCAGCTTGAAGCTTCAAACCTGCAAACCTCTTGCTCAGCCATTGTTTTGTAAATAATATCTTGGATGATGAAAAAAATGTTCTTTCCTCTCTTTATGCCTTCTCCAAATCCAACACCCAATTTAGTGTTTTGCCTTTTCAATAAATAAAATATTAATATTTCTCCATCTCAAAATCCCATGCCAACTTGGGTTGCACAATAATTTAATATTTTATCTTTTTCCTTGAAAAGCGCCCCGTTCACTTAAATATTAATAAAGTGACTTAAAATGCATTCTTTTAATAAAGTTGCTTTATTGCTTTATTTCACGGCCAAGTTATAAAGTACTTTATCAAAGTAACAATATAACATTAAATTAATAAGTCACTTTAATAATAGAATATCATTAAAGTAATGTGACTTAATAATTCAATAACTCCTTGAAAAAGTCTAGCAATAATCTCCCAAGACTGTCCTTTCACCACTACCAATTGTGGGTGTGCCGTCACAGAGCCTGATATCACTTATTATAAATAGCAAGTATCAATGGTGAACTCCTTAAATACCTTCGAACGGCCAACCAAATGCTAGAACACTAAGTTGAATAAGCCAGAATGTTACACCCCAATTGAATAGCTACTACTGCATAGGAAAATGCATTGTAATGATTGAATCTTTTAGATAAATAAAACATGTTCTTGTTATCAAATGAATGTGTCCTATTTAAATGATTGTCTCATTTGTCTGATACTTCTATTGATGTAATTCTTGAATAAATGTCGCATGTAATTTCTGGAATAATGTTTATTCTAACTTTTAAGATGTTTTATGTATACTATCTTGTTGTGACGATATGACTTTTGTTGTCATGTCATGGTGTGCAGGTAAGAGGACCATTCCTCCAGGCAGAGGAGAAATATCACTCGGGGAGGAGCTTGGTCAGGTAAACAATAACGGGTACCAAATGAGCATACACACACACCCCTTAGACTGAGTAAGCTAAGTCAGTTTGTCAAGTTAAGGGTAAGTCATCTGTAGGCTTGTATGTTGACATTAGGAGTCTTGTTTACTTCTGAATGCATGTATAAGTGATGCTTAACTATGTAACTATGATATTACATTACTCGTTAGGAGGTGGGCATGTATACATGTATATAGTATATACAAGTATCCGTAGGTATATTCATGTCAATACAAACGTATGGGGGCAAATGGATATGCTTGTACAAGTATATCGATATAATATACTTATGTATATGTGTAAATAGAGAAAAATATACATGTATATATACCCACAACCAACCTGATACATATGGATGATAAAATAATATTATTTTATTATTACCTTGGAAATTTACATATATAAATATATACACATATACATAGATACGTATATTGAAAGTATGTTGACTGGCTTGCAATATACGTATTTGTCAATCAAATACATAAATATGTATATATTTGTGTAAAAATAAATGTATATATATATATATACTATAGTATTTACCAAAATATATATATGTATATATAAATATATGATTAAAAATATATATATATTTCTATTTAAAATTAATTTCATTTTTATTAAAAGCATGAAATCGAAACTTGGCATGAAAGACTTTATTTAAAAAGTCAATGTTAAATATTTCTTACAAAACTATGGAAATCGATTAACTCATTGAAATGAAATAATGACTTTAAATTGAATCAAATTTCTTTGGCAAAGCACACCAAAGGGAAATATTTCATTTTGGACTTTAGGAAACTATTTGAAACGAAAACAAAGAGGAAATAAAAGAAAATTGCCGTGAAAGACAAATCACGCGACCTGGAACTCTCATGCCATGACCAGGTCAAGAGAACTTTGATGAAGCTAGATTTTTGGCACTCAAACACTATTTAATGGCAACTTGTATTGCAGGCGAACTTGACCATTTCTTCTTTGTTGAATCATCAAAACAAATTGCTGAGATTATGCGCCAAAATCTGAAAAACGCCTGTAGGTGTCAAGTTTATGAGTTTTATCTGTGCAATGTTGAATTTTTCTACATTTGTTATCACCAAAGGAGGTCGAATCACCTCTTTGATTCGCCACATTGCATGTTTGAAACATTTTGGGTCTTGTCTGACAATTTACATGCCATTTTTTATGAGAAATGGATGAGCAGGGTCTCTATATAAAGCCGCCCTGCTCACTCTTTTTCTACAAAATTCACAATTCGAGTTTAGGTTTTTCTCTGAGAGCAAAATCTTATTTTCTGAGAGTAGAATTAGCCATTTGCACAGAACCATTTCATCATTATCTTTTCTGAGTTCATTGTGACGGGTTGAATTTATCTTTCAGCTGAGTATCATAGCAAGAGTTTAACAACTGAAAAGGAGATAGTATGAGAGTTGGCTGGAGGTCTTTTGCTGGAAGTCTAAAGTGCTGCAGACTCAATTTAGTTCATCATCTTTGGAAAAGCATAAACTAGGCATGCTGTTCTTCTTTCATAATTTAGAACGATTTTCTAAATAAAAGTCTGAAAATGTATCTACTGAATGTGCAAGGATAGGGAGTTGTATTTAGTTCAATTCTTCCATGTTTTAGAACGAAATTTCTAAATATAATTCTGAAAGAATATCTACTGAATATGCAAAGATAAGGAATTGCTTTTAGTTCCATAAACAAAGGAGTAGTTTGTGCTTTAAAGAATGGTATTGCGTGTTTTCTACTATTTGCACCTGCTTGCATTAGTGCATGAATTACACTAGGATCATAGATGCACTAATGAGTGAACTGCATTACATGTATGAACTCCATATAAGGAGTATATGTTTTCAATTAGCTACTAAATACTAGGGAAGAAATGAGGATGTTTAATAAAGTACTAAACTCAACAAGATAGTAGATTAACTTAGTCAAGTTAACGAAATTCCTTGGATGAAGTTATCCAGTTTAGGAGGGAAAATTGTGAGTACTTGTTAAGCTGTCCTCCTTTCTAGTAGTTAGCTTGATGTAAGACGTCTAGGGTACGTATTACCCCGAATAGACTAACCTGCGCATAGAGTAAGGAAGCCTTAAGTCAAATCAACTCTAGCTAGTGCATGTGATAGATGACCTACATTCTTTATTGAATGGAAATACTTTCGCCAAAGTAGTGGTAGGAACAACTTCCACTTAGTTGTGAAACTACACTGTCAGTTCACCGTGATCCCGAAATACATACTAGTTCAAGAGTTGCTGTATGCACAAGACCTAGCTATGTAGGAACACAACACTATGCTCAGTTGGTAATCGTTAAAGGATACCCCACCAATCTCTTCTTCGAAGGGAGGGCCATTCATTGAAAAATAAATGTGTGGGGGACCGCATTATAAATCCATGGTTGGCGGAAAAGCGCCCAAGTGATGTTTCTCCTCCTCAACAAGCAGCCGATGGACCAAGATTTGAAAGGACGATCTCCTGGACCTTCTTACTTCTATTTGTGCCAAAAGCTTACGAGCTATGTATGTAACTTATACTTGTTTACTTTGTAGATTTCTATTGGATTGAAATGGTAAAAGTTGCAAAAGTTATATCATGTTTATGAAATTGAAAAGAAAAAATTTATTGAAATGGCATTGTCTTGTCTTGTTATTGTTAATTTGGAAAAATTTTAATTTTGACGTATGGGTTTGGTCGTCACACGTGGTATCACGGTTTAAACACTAGGAACCTTTGAGCTCACCCTATTTCCTTATTCCAACATTATCTAATGTTGTGAAAATTCTTGTGATGGAATGGTACGTGTCAGATTAACAGCTAGGAAGTCTTTAATCTGCAACGAGCATTACCTGAAAGCCAAGAAGGAAAATGAGGCCATTACTAGAACCATCCAAGGAACCAATTATGAGAATACCATCTGGTTAAGCGACATAGAGACTGTTAGTCATGCTCTTTCTCGAATCAACGAAGTAAAGAGTAGAATGAAAATGGAAGCTGCATTTAACCTTTTACCCAACGTCTCTCCGGAAAAGTCAGATTCTTTGCCACTATCCAGGGACATGCCTTCCAAGGAAAGCACAAGTCCAGCATTCATATTCAAGTATCCTAGAGTTCTCCTGTTGGCCGAGGTTATAACCATTTCGTCGAGTGATGAGTTTGTGGGATACACACCAAGGACTCCACCAGTTGAGAATTGTCCTCAAAATCAAATGACGGACCCTATTGTTGATTAACACCATATCAACAATTCCCTCAACTATGTATTCAATGATAGATCCGAAGGGTACTATCCCTTTTGGGATAGAGATGAATAGATGAGAGATGAAGAAAAAGATAGGTTTCAACAGTACTCTCAGTCTATAGGCTATACACCACTTAGTTATGTATTTGAGAGTGAATCTGAGGGATACTCTCCTCTCAACTATCTTAATAGTCACTCTATGTAACTGATGGGATATTAAAAGATCCTCTTGAAATAAATAAAACTCTATGTTTATTGAAAATTGAGTATAATTTAAAAACTTGCTTGGCAAATCTTGTGTTTATGTGAATGAAAGCTTTTATGTTTTCCGTTTATTGTAAGATTAAAGAATCTAACTTAGATAAAACACCAGGTATAATACAACTTTAGAACTATGGTGAAAACATACGAGAGGATGCGCAATAAACCAAGTACAAGTAAAGAAGATGAACAGAGGGACACTGGAGTGGGAGCAACACTCGACCTGATTTTGGCAAGATTGTCCAATCTTGAGAATGAAAGAGCAAAAGACAAGTTGGAAAAGGAAATAAACATAGACAACACAGAAGCTGAAAGTTCGTCTCATGGACATGGTGATAACCGCAACTATGAGAAAGAAAAGTCACCAACCAACTCCGCTGAAAGAAACAAGAAGATAATATCTACAAACCTTTCTCGTGACATGAAAAAGATAATACCACCAAAATTTGATGGCAGTGCAGGAGGTGACAAAGCTAAAGTCTAGCTTGTCCAAATGGAGAAGAATTTTGAGATAAGAAATTACGATGAGGTAACAAAGTGTTGTACCCAAACCAAATTTTTTGCTTCATCAAGGCATTTTGCATAAAAGAGTCTAAACCTTGCTAAAATGATGTAAAACGCAGTTTTGGGCAATATCAAGCATGGAGTTTTTGTCAATAGTTTGTCAGTCAAAGTCAGTTATATTGATCAAAACCTGAAGCAGAGACTCAGAATGGAGTGTTTCACTATGGAGGAACATCTCACAACGACATTTCAAGTTGCATATGGTCATTTCAGTGATCGAGTCGGAGTTTTCAGTGATTAATATATGAAGATTTCTCGGGAAAAAGCATAAAAGTGCAAGTATAGCCCAGGGGCGCCCAACTTGTTGGAGGTTAAAATCCTGTTTAAAACGTTCAAGCATCCAGTCAATCTCCTCAGAATTAGTCTATCTATCCGTCGAGCTATCCAGCAAAGCTTTTCGAGACCCACAGCTCCAGCAAATAACGACAGAAGTTGAAATCACTAAATTGCCAGATGTGAGAAATTTATCTTTTTCAGGCAAAAGCGCGCCTCTAGCCTGAGGGCGCCCATCTTAAAGAGGGGGTAAATCTTGGCATGTCCGATGGCGAATACAGTCAATCTGTTCTCAACTAGTCTGCTTATCCGACGAGATATCAAACGTAGTCATCCGAGTTTCAGAACTCTGGTGGCAGTCATCCAAAGATCAACTTAAAATGGAGTTTTCACGTTTTTGAACTTCTCCGTTTGTTCCCAGTGCAAGTACAGCCCAGGGGCGCTGGCTTAAAGGACCCTCCAGATGGTGAAATTTGCAGACAGAGTCTTCCTAACATCAGTAATATTCTAGCCTAGCTCCGCAACGCACCATTCTGCTTGTCGATCCGACGTTCCAGGTGGTTGTGGCGGAGATTCTACCGAGCACGTAGTTTCACAGGCGAAACAACAAACGATTTTCAGTGTATTTCTATAGTCCAAAGGCGCCTAGCCTTTAGGCCTGTCAGATGAGCCCGTTCGCGTTCGAAGTCTTCACGGCTATTGAGCGTAATCATTTTATCTATCCAACGAGCCTAGTCGTCAGCCTTCGGGATTTGGCAGTCGCTCGTATGTGCGAGGTCTTTATTGTAATACTGCAAAATGAAGATATCCGGAAAATGGCCAAGTCTGGAGCGGTAATTTTAATTAAAATACGCACTGGAGTTTTTAAGGTCTTAGAAGCAGTTTTCTTGCTTCGTCACCTTTAAAGACTTCTCTTGTAGGCCCTTCTGACTGTTCGTTAAAACAGATAGTGCCTGAATCGGGTCATCCCAGCTCCAGATATCAGAGGTCAAAGTAGGGTACTTGGATGGAAGTTTGATTTTCGTCAAAATGACATCAGTGCAACTAAGAGCCAGGGGCGCTTTTACTTTTGAGGCCCTTAACACAGCTTTCAGGTGTCGTGCATACAGTCGTTGGATGCAAAATATCCCCAGTCATGCAGTGAGCTTCGTTTCCTGTCAGCAGGGTTCACCGTTAGCCGTCAGCAGCCGTTTGAAGTGTCAGATGGAAGTTTGAGAAATGGCCAAGTCTGGAACTCGTAAAAGCAATTTAATCAAAGGCGCCTAATTTTTCAGGGTGTTAAACGATGGATTTAGCAGTAGTGTCTCCCAGCAGACATTTCTTCCTTGTTCAGTAGGCTATCCGATGAATATCTCAGATCAGTCTCAGCATCTCTCAGTCACTCGAAAATCAGTGTTGAAGTTGGCCAGTCGTAACAGTACTGTCAGCTATAAAATAGGGAGTTAATAAAAAGTGAAGTATCTTGAGCAAATGGACGCCTATGAGCTCAAGAGATAACTTTTCGGAATCGTTGAAGCTCGGCGATGAATCTCAAAGCTTCATTCCAGATTTGTCAACTGAAGTTCAAAATATACTTAAAATGGCGATTTTCTATTTTTGGACACCTTGCTAATTGCATGATAATGAATATTTTATTATTTATTTAAATTTGAACTTCCAGTCAGTGGCAATGCAACTGAAAGGCAACCAATCAGAGGACTTCTATTATTGTCAGGGTTTTGAATTCTTGCAGTTACCAATTGGTGCGAATTTCCCCTTATTTAACATGGCGCCATCTTCATTATTATTCACAGAGCTTTCAACAATTCGCATTTCTCAAGAGAAAAATCCAATCTTAAGAGAAATTCGTGTTTTCCAAAGCAAATTCATATCTTCAAAGGGAAATCGAAGTTTATTAATTTTCAAAGCAAGCTTTAAGCAAATTCGTATTTCTTCAAGAAGGAATAAAGGCGCACATCTTCAAAGCAAGTTCATTCATTCAAAGGAATTCGCAATCCATAACTTCAAAACAATTTGCAAAATTCCTCAATTCTCAAGGGCGTATTTATTTAGTATTAACTGGCAAATTCCTTCAGAGTTTAAAGGCGAATCCTCAAATTCAATAATTCGTATTTTCTTCAAAGGAAATTCGGATTTCTTCATAAAGGCGCAAATTTCAAGAGAGGAAATTCGTGGTTTTTCTATACAAAGCGAATTCTTCCAGTTCAAAGGCAAATTTCATATCAATTTCCAAGGGCGATTTTACTTAACATATCTTTTTGCAGATCAAAGTTCATAATTGTCAACAATTTGAAGAAATCTTGGGCGATTTTCACAGAGAAGAAGCATAATAAAAACGTCTTTTTCATCCTTCAATCTCAGATTTCTCTCAAAATACAAATTGCATGTTCCTGAAATTGGCAAATTCTACAAGTCTCAGTATCTGGATCATTCTCATATAATTTCCTCAAGTTAGAAACGTGCGTTTGATTTTTCACGAATTTTTAACTTTAGAACGTTCGTTCTTGAGTTACTAATTTTCTCAAGTGAAAATCTTTGTACGATCGAGTAGAAGTTGAATTTTCGCAAATCTGACGTTCTAGGTTGTCTTAGAATCCTTTTCTGGACAAAACCCATATTTCAGATTTTTCGCTGAAAATAATTCTTCGAAAGGCTATTTTTAACTCTCGCAGGCTATTTTTAGCTTCCAAAAATCTTGTCAGAACATAGTTAAGTTCACAGTCAACAGGCTAATTTTTCAAAATGTAGTTCACTCAGCTCGAATATAGGACCAAAACCGTCCTTACTCATGATTTTCTCAGGTTGGTTGAGACAGACCTTCACAAAGTATTGCCAGAAGCAATGCTAGATCCAGTCAAGATCAGAAGTTCAATCATTCAGAATAGAGCAGTCTGGTTTACTAGAGGCCGCTTCCATACCTATCTCCGTTCACTGTATTGAATTCGTGATGGCTTGCATTAAGCATTACAATTCTACTACTCGTGAGATAGTGTCAGTTGACGGGCGGGTCATTTGCAGTCTCAAGCCTTTGGACATCGAAAGGAGTTTTGGCATTCCTCAACACCAAAACAGCCTAGTTGTTTCTATGAAGTAGTGTGCGCAGGCATTTGATGCTGATATGGACAAATGTCAGAAGAAGGTGGCAGAAAGATGGTTAAAACAAGCAAAGAACAGATTGCCAAACAATGTGGGTCGGTGAATACAAGGATGAGTACGCGATTCTAATCACACTCGAATCGTGTCTCGTGTCAAGCACATGCAAATGTTTTCCAGCCTTAGATGTATTACATTATTGGTCGATCATTTCCTGGGTGGAGCATTATGACCGCATCCTTCATCGTGACATTCTCCACAGCAGATCACCGGTTTCTAGTTGCCCATGAGTTTCACATGTGTTCCTACCTTGTGTACTTGATCGCTTATAAGGGTCACCCGAGGACTAAACACCGTGGGCATTCTTATCGCTCAGAAAGTCTATCAGATTATGATCAGCTTGAGTTCACCAGAGCTGAACGCCATTTCAAGCGTGTTCACGAGGCTTTTTTGACTTATACAGTGAGGAATTTGGACCGGGAGTTGCACGTTCGTATCTCGGCAGTTGCTAGGGCAGCGATGGATGGATGGGCAGATTGGTTTATTCAGTTCCCAACATACACCTACATCCGAGTATACGGTTTCACAAGAAATCCAGCTATGCTTCCACGTTATCCTTCGAATAAGACAATCTTTCAGGAGTTCCTTAGACAGATGCATGATGTTCATCGTCTTCTACGCCGCAGGCACAGACCATCTCTTAACTTTCCTTTTCAGTTTGGAATGTATTGGTGTAAGTCGGCAATTGATGCCAAGATTGCAGGACAAGAGCTTGAGAAGTATCATCTTAAGTATCTTGTCGAAGCACGTGCCTATGATCTTTCAGGTCATTATACAGCTCGCCTTGCCGGAGGTACATATCACGAGCCTTCTATGGAGGATTACTGGGCAAATTGCGCAGATGACTTCGAGGTTTGCAGACGCAGTTACGGCCACTTCTCTCTCTCACAGATTTCTGTTTTCTTGTCAGAAGATGTGGGAGGTTTATCAGATGATGAGGGAGAGGTTCTTCCTCAGTTTTTCATAGAGCAGGTCGATACACAACCGCTGCCAGCAGTTGATTGGTACGCCAAGGAATATGCAAATGTAACAAAGAGAGGTCAAGTAGAGTTATTCGTAACAGATAATTTTACCTCGACAGCCAAGAAGACAAGGAGGGTAAGTAGACCTGCAGCAGAGCCGCCAAGAGTGGTGAATCCTTCGCTACCTTCCGCCAAAACCTAAACAAAAAGAAGAGGAGTAACCTCCTAAGAAAGTACAAGCCAAACAATTCAAAGGCGCTTTGCCATCATTAATACACGAGCCCCATTACACTCCTCACAGACCGCCTGTAGGCTAGTTCAGAGTCCGCCAAGATTTGTTCACCTCAAGTTCCTACACCGGCCAGAGTTCCACCTACTCCAATTCACATTGAATTGATTTAGACTCTCCACCGGCAGCTGGGTCTTCTACACACCACTCTCATCAAGCATCTCCTCTGCCGCTAGTGCGTAATTTAGTAGCATTAGCCGAGATCAATCTTGGATTGAAGCTCAGCTTGGAAGGAAGAGGAGGCAGCCATCTTATGTTCTTAATCATTCTGATTTTGATGACATTTACCAGGATGCGCCAGATAAGAGAGTCAAGAACATGGTTCATGTAGAGAGAAACACTGACATGGAGATTGTCATTGAGACTGCTGTACCTCCACAGGGGAAGAACTTGGCTGAAATAGAATCTCAGGACTTCGAGGTTATCACAGTCAACCTTGGTCGCAGCACACGCCAGACTCAGGTTGATCTTCTACAAGTTGCTACGGACAGTGCCAGGGATAGAATACTAAAGGACGGAGAAGATAAGGCAGCCCTCAAGGCTGAAATCAGACAGCTTCGTCAGTATATTTTTAGCCTTGTACATAGACCTGACGCCATTAATACACTCCCACCGATGCTTGAGCCTCCAGCAGAGCAAAGTCAACTTAATCACTTAGTTGCATATGGCAAGCGTTTGGAGGAATGGGAAGAAGAGTTCATTGCTAGAGGCCGTACTATGCTTACAGAGTTATATCAGTTGCGGTACAATGCACGAGAGCTCCGTATTCGTCTCCAGGATGAGGAACGAGATATGGCGATTAACAAACCCAGGGATGAGATTATGATTGCTCACCTGAGTGTGGCTTATGATGCAGTCACAGATGCAGAAGACAGAGAAGCTATCTACTCTTGGAAAACACAGTTGGTTTTCAAGGTAAAGATAGAGGATAGTTTGGCATCAGAGTTGGCTGAGAGTAGAGAGCACGTCACTAGTGCACTCCGGTTTGTGAGGACTCTAGTATCTCGCTTACCGTGCCAGTATCAGATCGAGGGTGGTGCCTACGTTGAGCTTACCGATATTCAGTCAGAGCTCCAGGCACTCATTCATACCATTTTCAGTGGGGAGACCGTTGGTTGTAAGATTACTCAGCTTACAGTCATGTCAGCGTTGTTCGACGAGGCAACAAGGAGTAGGGGCGAACTTCAGTCTCAGATCACAGCTGGTGAGGATATGCTGCATCGACATAGTATTCTCCGTCAAAGTCTCATAGCTCCAGATAGTGATACAGTTAACAATCTCGTTGAGGGATTGATTGCTCGAGATCACATAGTAAACTTCAGTTCCCACCTCTCGATAGACATTACACACACGAAGTTGAACTTGGTGTTACCCTTTCAAGTTAACTCGATGTTGTCATCACATGCATATCTATTCTGAGATTCGCCTTATACACTTGGAGTTTCTTTTAGGGTTTTTCGTTAACTGATGGTAGTCTTCCAGTTAACTTGCTTTCAATAAGGACGTGCATGCTCGCACAATTGTCCATTTTTAGATTAGATGTTTCAGTTAACTGATGGTAGTTTCCGTTCTGTATAGTTTACTTCATTAGGGTTTGGCAGCAAATCTTGCATGCATTGCAAGAACTGTAGATGACTCAAGGTGATTTTAGGGTTCCCTACACCTTGATGTATATAAATAAGAGCTTTTGCTCATTTGTAAATAACTTTTGCTTGAGAGAAATATATGCTGCGCCTACCTTGCCCTCAATATTGCTCTTTTGGTATTTGTTCATGTGTCTTCGCTATTACGATTAATTGTTATGCCACATAGGGTTTCAAGAGATTGTAATGGTGGATTCTTTCCATAGATTAGATAAATCTGTTTTGTGCATATTTATCATTGAGGTCAATTGTTATGCCACATAGGGTTTCAAGAGATTGAGATGATAAATCTGTTTTATGTATATTTACCATTGTGATCAATCGTTATGCCACATAGGGTTTCGAGAAATTACGGTGATAAATCTGTTTTGTGAATCTTTATCATTATAATCAAGGGTTATGCCACATAGGGTTTCGTGAGATTGTGGTGATAAAGCTGTTTGTGAAGTCTTTACTATTTTGATCAAGTGTTATGCCACATAGGGTTTCATAAGATTGTCATGGTAAATTCTTAAATCTGTTTTGTGCCCAATAAGCTTGTTTAGATTGAGATGATAGTTGCGCCACCTTGCCCTCAAGTAGAGAATCTAAACTCGTTTATCGTCAGTTAGTCAAACCTTGCTCCATTTCCTCTTGCTCTGTTTTCCTGAGGAGATTGGATAGATTAAGTTTAGTTGTAGTTAGTAGATCTGCAAAACCAGAAAAACTCAGCTGCAACGTATAAGTTCTTTCAAGAAAGTCTTGTGCCTCTACAGCTGAAACAAAAAGACAGGACATAGTTTAGCTTATTTCCCTTTGCAAGTATTTTTGTCAAAGCACAACGAGGGAGCTTCCCCTCCTAATTTGAAGAGCACTCATTGCGTAGTGTGCATAGGCTGTTCATAACAACTTTTAATCCAGAGGTGTTAGTTGTTACGCCAACACAAAGGCAGCATGGGAAGCATACCAATTAGCAGGCGAAGCCTCTAATTGGTGGATGAACAAGAAGTTGGAACTTGACATAAGTTCTTGGAAGTTGACTTGGGGAGAGTTCGTAGAAATCTTCCGCAAACATTGGTTGCCCCAACTCTTCTACAACCAAAAGCTCTCTGATTTTGAGGAGCTAAAACAAGGGACTATGTTAGTCCACGATTACTAGGAGAAGTTCACTCGACTTCTTCAATATGTTCCAATTTATCAAAAGATGAGTGATTCTGAATCAGCAAGTTCATACTGGGACTCAATAGTAAAATTGGAGGCGAGGTAGACATGCACGGTCCAACTACCATGGACCTTGTTTATCAAAAAGCTGTTAAACAAGAGCAGAAGCTCAAGGCAAATTCCCAACGTTAGGAGAGGAAGGAACAGAAGGACAATGATATGAACACCAAGGTGACTTCAAAGAAAGATGAACCTATTCGAGATGCTGTGTTGTACCCCAAATTAAAAAAAATTGCTACACTTAGACATTTTGAAGAAATGAGTAAAAATCCAGTTAAATTTGTCAAAAAAGGTCAAAATTTGGGTGTGTATGTCTTGCATGAGGGGTAAAAACGTGAAATTTCCAAAATCTGACGATTTGGGTCTGCTCAGAGCAACCTAATCTACAAAACCCAGATCTCAGTTTTTCATCCCTACTTTTTAGGAAAACTTTTCTGGGTTTTTCTAGGTTTCTTTCAAAACAGATACTAACAAAATTTTCTAAAAATAGAAAGTTGGTCCATTAGGGTCCAAACTGATTTTGATTGGCTCAAAATACTTCCATATCAGGCTGGTGCAGTCAAAATCAAGAAACAATCAATTTTGCCCTAATGGGTCTATTTTGCTTTTTCAATTTCAGAAAGCATTTTGGGAGCTTCAAAAGTCATCAATGGACGTCAGTCAACTGCCAAGCGCCAGATCCAACACGCAAGCACTGAACAGAAGATGGGATGGAGAACATGCACGAAGAACGAGGAAGGTGGTGAAAACTATGAAATTTTGACTAAATCTGCTTGACTTGGGCACCCCAAGTGAAGAAGAGCGCCCATCTTTTTAGGGCATCAAATGATAAAATTAGGGTTTGAGCTCCGGGTCAAAGTTGTTTAGAATCCTCCCAGCTCCACAATGAATTCGACAGTGCAGTCAACGGATCATCTAGTCGCCCGAAATTCAAGGTCAAACAGAGAGGTTTCAAACAGAAGACAATGAAAATCATGAAAAGTCACTGAAAATTGTCCAAGTCTGGGAACTTTGGGTGCCCCAGGTGCCCAACTTTTTGAGAAGCCTAACTCAACAGTTAGGGTTTGCTAAAGTGCTCAATCTCTCCGGAATTCAAACAGCTTTGTAACGGATATCTTCGTTAGATCATCGGATTAGTCAGTCTCCAGAAAATCCAGATCAAGCTGAAGGCACAAAATGCAGGTTTGAATCTGAAGATAAAATCTAATGAAAAATATTCTAAGTTTGGAGCAAAGGGGCGCCCAAGTTTTTGAGTGTCCAAACAGAAGAATTTGCTAGTGCAGCTCCCAAGATGACTTCTTCAGAATTGATCAGGCTTTCCAGCGAGATCTCCAGCACGTCAAACGAAGTTGGCAGTCGCCAGATGCAGCAGGCAGAACGAAGGTTCCGACAAGAGCTAGAGTCGAGAGCAAGAAGAAAACACAGAGAAATTGGCTAACTCGCAGGCAGAACGAAGGTTCTGACAAGAGCCAGAGTCTAGAGCAAGAAGAAAATGCAGAGAAATTGGCCAACTCTAGTGAAGATGGGTGCCCCAACTTGTCAGGGGCGCCCAAGCTTTTGGAGCATCAAATTTTACTTTTTGATGAAGTAGCTCCTAGAAGACCCCTCTTCATTTCTCCTCAGCTCCGTAACAAGCCCAGCCATCAGTCAATTCGGCGCCTAGAACTCCAGATCTAACGAGACCATCTATAGAAGAGTTAATGAAGAAACAAGAAAATTTCCTAAGTATGGTCAAGTTGGGCACCCAAGGTTTTGGAGCCCTAAATGATAGAATTTGCAGATACAGCATCTTAGATCACCTCGTCGATTTCAGTCAAGCTATCCAATGAAGCAGTCAACCAGTCAATCGGATTAGCGTGGCTCCCAGAATCAAGATTTCATCAAGAAGATCAACAGAAAAAGGAAGAACTTGAAAATCATGCAAAAATGGCTTACACTGTGAAAGTTCAGAGCCCCTGGAGGCAATAGGCTCCCATGAATTTGAAGGTCAAAACAAAGTTTTTAGCCAGAAGTCCCTCCAAAACAATCTTCTCAGAATTAATCAGGCTACGCGATGAATCATCCAGCTTGCTTGTCGAATCAATCTGGAAGCCAGAGATCAAGGTCAAAGTAGGGGGTCAAAATTGTGAAAAGTTGAAAATTCCCAAAAAATGACTTAACTCTGGAGCAAGTTGGCGCCCCTAGCCAAGAAGGGCGCCCAACTTTCAATGCCTTAGTGAAAATTTTCAAATTTTCAAAAGTTTCAAAAATGGCAAGAGGAAGAGAACGTCCAAGTTCACCGAACCAGCTGATTTTAGGGTTTTGAAGATAAAAACAAAAGAAAGCAGACCTATTTCAAACCCTAAGTCTATTTAACACCTCTCTTCAATGCAATTTTCATTACTTTTGCAGGTCACATCCAAAGGAGAAGAGTGGAGCAGCAACTTTGAAGTTCTTATTTTCAAGATTCAAAGCTTCAACTTGCTGATTTTCATAAATTCTTCATCAAATTTTCAGACCAGCAATATAAACCCTTGCTTTTCATGCTTTTTTCATCCAGAAGATCAAATTTTTCAAAGGAGAAGATCAAGGATTTCAAATTTCAGCCTTCTGGGTTTGTTCAACTCATTCTTCTGAAGAATTTTTCAAGACATTCATCAAGTTGCAGCAGCTGCTTTTTCCTTGCATGTCAGAGAAATCTTCAAAGTTTTCAAATTTTGATCATCTAGGTCCTTCAAAACAGTCTTCTGAAGAAAACCCATATCACAGCTTTTTTTTTTTTCAAGAAAATTTCAAATCCTAGGGTTGGCTGCCTTTTTGATCAGCCCTCAGTGTTTTTCAAATCTAATCAACTGAGTTCACTCCAAATTGTATTATGAACAAAACCCAGGTGCCAGCTTTTTTCGTGAAAATTTGAAGAAATTAGGGTTTGGTGCTTTTTCAGTCTAAATTCAAAATTTTCAAAAACGAACAATCTGGGTTGTCTTGCAACGAAATTCTGAGCAAAATCCATATCTTAGAAAATTTTCGAAAAATTTGTCCGTTGGAGGAAGAAAAACCAACATTCTAAAAATAGAAAGTTGCTCAAAACTTGTCTGAACCTAGGCAAGTTTACAATCATTCTTCAAGGTTTTCAGAATGGAATACACTCCCAATGATTGCAAAACCAAATCAACTCTCTACCACGATTTTATCAAAACAGCTGAGACGAACTTGCATCACACAAGCCGGTGTTTGATCAGAAACTTGGGACACTCTGGACTCCTCCCAGCAGCGTCTATTCCTATTTCGGTTCAGAGCCTCGAGTTCGTAATCGCTTGCATCAAGCATTACAATCTAGCTACAAGGGAGATTCAATCAGTCAATGGCAGAGGTAAAGCCCAGGCATGAAATCATGATTGCTGATTTGAATACAACCTATGGTGCTACAGCCTCAAGAGAACACAAGAGGCAGATTCTTGCATGGAAAGAGCGTCATGTCTTCAAGGTTAAAACCTACAAGAGGATATCCGAGGAGTTTATTGCCTACAGACAAAGGGTGATCAAAGCTCTTCTTTTCATTAAAGAGTTTGTCACTGAGATTCCTTCTCGATACAGTCTTGAAGATGGTTCCTATGTCGGACTCAATGAAGTGCAAAATCAGTTTCAGAATGTTGTTCGCAGCTATGATGGCAGCAATTCAATTGGCGGGAGAATAAATCATATTTCGATGATGTCGGCAAAGTTTGAAACAGTGGCCAATGAGGTTGAAGATTTCTTGAGATCAATTGTAGATGGAGAGGATATCTTAGAAAAGCGCAACTTTGCTATTGATGGTATAGATGCACCAAATCGGGACACAATTTCCAACTTTCTAGCAGATGTGATTGAAATCTAAAGTTGCTTTCTTCTAGAAACTTTCTTTCCGCTTTCTTTCTATTCTTGGAACAATTCTTATCCATTATTTGAAGAAGAGAAAGAAGATAAAATGTAATAGTTGGCATTTCCTGCTTTTCCTACTTTCTTAGGTGTTAGATGTTATCTTCTTTTAGATTTAGAAATAAAGCTTGCTTCCTAAGCAAGCCCTAGTTGTAAAAGCAAGGAGATTTTAGGATTCCCAAATCCTCTACTTGCCTATAAATAAGAGTCTTTGCTCATTAATTTTCTTTAACGGTTATTGTGATAGCAAATTGCGAGCCTGTAATGCAACAAGTTGTTATTCAGTGTCAGTTCAAACCATGCTAGTGATAACAAAACGCTGAGCCTAAGTGCCTTCTATTTGTTATTCAGTGTTGTTCAATTGTGTTTATGATAGCGAATTGTTGAGTCTCTTTTA
Organism: Sequoia sempervirens; assembly: GCA_007258455.2. Taxonomy (NCBI): domain Eukaryota; kingdom Viridiplantae; phylum Streptophyta; class Pinopsida; order Cupressales; family Cupressaceae; genus Sequoia; species Sequoia sempervirens. The sequence goes on from VDFB02130852.1 coordinate 214,214, forward strand.
GCCAATAAGTAGTTGTTGTAATTGTTGTTCTCTTTGTGTAAGAACAAGATTGCAAGCCTCTTTAGCTGGAATTTCTTGTTCTATGCATGTGTTTAGTGTAATCTTTGTTCCAGAAGGTTGAGAAATAAAATCATGAGCCTCCTTTGCCTTGGTATAACGTCTCAGATTTCCGTTTATTGTGTTATGCTTTTATGAACTTAATTTCAGCTTACATTGAAAGTAAGTAGGTTTATGTTGGGAAAGAGTTTAGTGAAGCACTTTGTCAAAGAATCGACCTTGTTCATTTCTAATTCTCTTGCTCTGCGTATTACTTGAGCTATTAGAAACGTCTTTAGCTTAAGTTAGTCGTAATTGGAATTCTTAATCAGAAAATCTCAGCTGTGGCGTTTGTGTTTTATAAACCTTGTGCTCTAGCTGAAACAAAAAGATAGGCGAATTAGTTTTAATTTACTTTCACACCATCAACAAGAGGGAGCTTTCCCTCCTAATTTGAAGAGCAGTTTTACTGTGCATAGTTGTCTATTTCAAATTCACATTCCAGAGGTGCGAATTTAAACGCCAACATGCTACCAGATCAAAAGAAATGAGATCTTGTTTCAACGGGAAGGATTTCCGGAAGGATCAAAAGAGAAGCAACTTCAACAGTGGGAACATTAGTAGGGCTAGTGAGGGAAACAACAAATCCAAAGAGGTATCCGGGAGAAAAGGACCACCTACAGGATGTTTCCTATGCAAAGAAGACCACTACGCGAGGGATTGTCCAAATAAAGCTACTGGGAATTCTCTGCCTTCTCAAAAAGCCATGTTCCAACAAAGAATCCATGCAGCGGTTGATGATAGACAAGCAGACTATCAGATAACACCAATCGAAACTGCAGGTAAATTGTTTGGCTTACCTATCTCTGTCCTTATTGATATTGGTGCAACAGAAAATTTCGTTTCTCCTAGAGTAGCAAGTAAATTGTCTAGAAAGGTTGGGCACATGGCTACATCATGGAATGTAGAGTATGCAAACAGTACAAGAGCAAAGGTTGACCAATGTATTTTGAGGCCAACTTAGAATTACCTAGTTTCACCACTAAAGTTAACCTATATGTCACACCACTAGGGTCATATGATGTCATCCTAGGAATGAATTGGTTGTGGAGACTGTTACCCAATTTTCACCTACAGGCTCAATCAGGCAAGACTAATTATGTTTCAGATGTTCAAGAAGGTTAAATGGGATATTTGCGTCAAGGGTTAGGTCATGCATGTGATGGTATTCCTCAAGGAGCTCAGTTGGAAGGCATCTCCCAATCCAATTTGGCATAAAATTGTTCTAAGGAAAAATTTGGCAAGACTCTGCAGTTGTCTTGCCGACTAGCGTTCCTTTCTATTCAAAGGAGGCCTATCAGTCGCCTAGACATCCCTGTCGCCGAGAGTCTTTATGTGTCTTGCCGACCAGAAATGAGCTCGCCAGAGGATTCCGCGTTCGGCATAACATCTCGCCGAAAGGAGTAAGGTCTCAGCGACAAGGAAGATCGGCATAAGGTTATGCCTTCGACATAAAGTTTGGCCGACGTACTAGAGTCTTGACGACACAGAAGAGCTATCGCTATGAGGTCCCTGCGACCAAGTAATGTCCCGCCGAAGAACGAAGGTCCCACCAAAGGTCTAAGCCTGACGATAATTTTTGCCTTCGGCAGGAGGTCTTGCCAAAATGGAAAACTCATCGCCAAAGGATAAGGAGCTTGGCGAGAGGTCTGGGTGATAGTCTAATGTCTCGCCGACAACAAAGGGGCCTCGCCAAGAGGGTTTGACATCGGCATGGGGTCTTGCCAATATAAGGGCGTCTCCCCGATAGAAAAAAGAGCTCACTGAAGGATTTGGCCTTCGGCATAAGGTCTCAATGATGCGAAGGGTCCTGCCGACAAAGGGAGCCTTCGGTGTAATATTCCAAGTCGAAGAAAGGTCTCCCCAACCCGATGATGTCTCTCTGACTTGTTTCGTGCTCACCCAAGGATAAGGGGGCGGCGTAAGGTCTTGCCGAGCCCAAATGTCGCGCCGACGGAGTAGCTCAAGGAGAACAAGGTGTGTTCGCCAAGGGGTCTTGCCGAGGGGGTATGGTCTCAGCGATAGAAAGGGATCCCGTCATGACTCGTGAAGCCCGCTGTGACCTCTTGGTGATAAATGTTTGTCTTGCCAAAACAAAACGAAATGGGTTCTCGCCGAAACATATGTAGTTCGCTATGACGTCTCCCCGACAGGCGATGGTCCTGCCGAAGCGGTCTCAAGCTCGCCAAAGGATTTTGAGTCTCACCAAGATGTCTTGCCTATACACGAAGGAAGCGGCATCGACGAAGGAGGGATGGCCTCGACAGGATGTTTCGCCGACCCGGTAGTGTCTTGCCGATACAGAGTGAGCTCGAAGCGAAGAGCGAAAGAAAGGAGATACCGGTATGACTTTACGAGCTCGCTAAGACGTCTCACCGACTGTCACATGTTGTGCCGATAGCTTCAAGGAGGCATAATCGCATCGGTGAGACACTTCTAGTCTCGCCAAGATGCGATTCTAATCAAAGGTGCTTTTGACCGTCCGAGGGATCCACGTGGAATGAACCGACCAATCAAAAGGAGCCAAAGATGAACCATTGACGTTTTGACTGATTGATACCTCAGCAATGATCAACAAAACAAAGACAACGCATTTTTGCTCTGAAGTCAAAAGCATTGAAGGCAGCTCGGTTGAAGAGGTTCAGGACGGACACGATACCAGGAAGTAAATGCGGTGGTTGCAGAAAGATCAGGAAGGCTTCCCCTAAAGGCGATCTTTCACACCGACATGGACAGCAGGGATTCAATCGAACACAGCATTAATTTTAGAAAAAGATCTAAGGGCAAATCTTTCTAAGCCAGATATTTTGTAAGCCCTAAGGGGCCGACACTCTTTTGTATATAAGGCATTTTTTGCCTCTTTGTAAGGGAGTTCTCAAGGATGCTTTTTCTGAAGTCTGTGACTTTTCTAGTCCTCTCTCGGATTAGCAGAATTCTGTAACTCATTTTTGAGCATGATGTATAAAGTTTGCCTTGGTGACTATTGATGTTCAGATTTCCATCTTGTTCTTTCAAAGTGTTGTGCATTTTCATGATCAAGTTATTTTTGTGAATTTCTTTCATTCCTTCATAACTTTATCTTGTGTTTCATGCCTTCCTTTGCAAAAGTATCATTATACAAATTACAAATTGTGTTCACTTAGTCACACATGGATTTTGATCTGTGAAAATCTTTCTTTCCTCTCTGGAATAAGTGTGTGAGTCGAACCTGTTTATGAAACATTAGTGCAAGGCTTGTAGAATTTGATGTGTAATCTTATGTTCATCGTCAGTATTCAAGTGTAAATTGAGTATCTCATTGTTCCTGTCATTTCAGTGCATCACCATAGTTTAGTTTTATTCTTATGTATTCTTTCTCCCTTTCCCTTCAAAGAATCAGTAGTTTAGGTGATTGCACGAAGGAAGCCGGCCTTCTCCGGAGGTTCATTTCAATTTAGGTGACCCACAGCCTTGAAGTGATCCCATGTTTCTCCATAAAGCTCAGTTTCATCACTGTGCCTAGGGTGCATTTCTGGGAGATAACAGAGACATAGGGCCATAGTTGATTGTCAAGCCAAGATAGTTAAATGTCTAGATGACTATGGTAATCAAGTGAATTTGCAAGGGATACCTAGAGAGGTTAAAGTTAGACAAATCTCAGCAATGCAACTGTTGAGAGCCAAAAAGAAAGGATGCAAACTCTTTGCGGTAAAGATTGAAGAGTTAGATAATCCTGATAACGAAAGTCCATAAGAGATAGAAGACGGAGAGATTGATGAGTCAGGAATTTCAGATATGGAGAAGTACCCAATTTTAAGGGAATTTGTTGATGTATTTCCTGAAGAACTACCAGGTCTACCCCCAAAGAGAGTCTTTGACTTTTCTATCGACATAATTCCTGGATCGGAGCCTATATCCAAGGTACCTTATAGAATGACCACTACTGAACTTGCAGAACTCAAGGCACAGTTGGATGAGTTGTCAAAAGGACCGGTAAGACCAAGTGCTTCACCTTGGGGAGCGCATGTAATCTTCATCAAAAAGAAGGATGTTACAATGCGGCTATGCATTGACTATCGTATGCTTAACAATGCTACGATAAAGAACAAATACCCACTGCCCCAAATTGACGATCTGTTTGATCAAGTAAGAGGAGCAGTTGTATTTTCAAAGATTGATCTAAGGTCTGGATATCACGAACGTAGGGTAAAAGATGAAGATATCTATAAAACCGCCTTTAGAACTCGGTATGGACACTATGAGTTCACAGTTTTACCATTTGGTTTGACAAATGCACTAGCAGCATTTATGAACCTTATGAATAGTGTGTTCAGAGATTACCTGGACAAGTTTGTGCTAGTGTTTCTTAATGACATTCTAATCTATTCTAGAAACGAAGAACACAATAGGCACTTAGAAATGGTTTTACAATGGTTGCGAGAGCATAAGTTGTACTGAAAACTTTCCAAGTGTACCTTCTTCCAACAGAAAGTACATTACTTGGGCCATGTAATTTCAGCCGAAGGAATTTCAGTAGACCCAACTAAGATCACAGCAATCACTCAATGGCCTATACCCAAAAATGTATCTAAAGTGAGAAGTTTTATGGGCTTGGCAAGATATTACAGAAAGTTTGTGGAAAACTTTTCTAAAATTGGTTTTCCTATAAACTCTTTACAGAAAAAGGGAAAAAGGTTTGACTCGAATGAGAAGTGTCAGAAGGTATTTGACCTACTCAAAGAGAAACTAACCACCGCACCAATCCTAAAGGTACCATATCCTGAAGGAAGTTTCACAGTCGTCACTGATGCCTGCAGAGAAGGACTTGGAGGAGTATTGATGCAAGATAATCAAGTAATTGCATGAGTCTAGGAAGCTAAAACCATATGAAATGAATTATGCTTTGCATGATTTAGAGCTAGCAGTCATCGTCCATGCATTGCGAATGTGGAGACACTATTTGCTAGGAAAACCCTTTGAGTTAAAGACTGATCATAATGGATTAAAATATCTTTTCACTCAACCAAATCTAAATGCTAGACAAAGGAGATGGTTGGAGTTGATCGCTGATTATGATTTCAATATCAGCTACATCAAGGGAAAGGACAATCGGGTTGCTGATGCATTAAGTCGGAGACGCCACATAGCTTCCATTGTTGCAATTCATACTGATTTCAAAGACCAAGTGCTCCAGAAATGTGCGGAGGATGAATACTACATGCAAGTTAAGCAAGCACTCAAGGAAAATCCACAAGACCCAAGGTATGACGGTTTCAAATTTGAACCAAGTGGACTGCTTAGGTACAAAGGAAGGATATATGTGCCTAACTTAAGCAACTTAAGAAATCTGGTATGGAAAGAAGTGCATGAAGCCCCGTATTCTAGACATCCAGGAGTGACAAAAATGATGGCCGAAGTGAAGCCATTATACTTTTGGAAAGGAATGAAGGGGGATGTTGCTAACTATGTAGCAAAATGCCTCGAATGTCAAAGAGTAAAAGCTAATCATCATCACCCAAGAGGTTTACTATACCCACATGACATTCCGGAATGGAAATGGCAAGTGATAAGTATGGATTTTGTGCAAGGATTACCTATGTCAAGGAATAAGCACAATGCCATACTAGTGGTAGTTGATAAGCTAACAAAAGTGGCTCACTTTATACCTAGAAATTTGACTGATGGAGCACCACTCATTGCGAGAAAATTTGTGCAAAAAGTGTTTAGATTACATGGTATACCCAAAAAGATCATATCTGATAGGGATGCAAGAATCACTTCTAGGTTTTGGCAAACCTTATTTTCTGCACTTGGGACCCAACTAAACATTAGCTCAGCATATCATCCGAAAACGAATGGGAAAACTGAAAGAGTAAACCAAGTAATGGAAGACCTACTTCGAGTGTATTGCATGGATCAGCAATACAAGTGGGAGGACTACTTACCTTTAGTCGAATTTTCCTACAACAATTCATACCATTTTGCAATTAAGATGGCTCCGTTTGAAGCCTTGTATGGTTGAAAGTGTCGAACTTCGATAAGTTGGGATAAACTTGAGGATCGAGTAAGTCTTGGACCCGAAATGTTAGCAGAAATGGAGGAACAAGTAAAGGTTATAAAGCAAAGGTTAGCCGTAGCTAACAGTCGACAAAAGAGTTATGCTGATACTAAGAGAATACCCCGAAATTTTGCCATAGGTGATAAGGTTTTGTTGAGAGTTAAGCCTCATAAAAGCTCCATCAAATTTGGAAAGTCTTCCAAGTTGGCTCCACGATATGATGGACCCTTTGAGGTTTTAGAAGAAATAAACCCGGTAGCCTATCAAATCGCATTACCACCAGCTCTTGCCCGAATGCATAATGTCTTCTATGTGTCCTACCTTAAGAAGTATATACCAGTTGATAACCATGTTATTGATTGGGCTGCTTTACAGGTAAGGGATCCCGAAATAGTAATGCTCAAGCCCGTTAAGGTGCTTCAGGTCTGAAAGCTTCGCTTGCGGAACAGAGAAGTCTCTCAGTGCAAAGTCCAATTGGACCAATACACTGAAGACTCGGCTACCTGGGAAGACTATGATGAGATCCAACAAAAGTTTCCCGACATTCTTGAAGCATTCAAGAATGATGAATTAGTGTTATGGTTTTTTTTTATGCTTTGAATAATACCTTTGTTCATTGGCGACGATGAATCATAAGGGGGGGAGTATGATACACCCCGATTGTATAGATACTACTGCATAGGGAAATGCATTGTAATGATTGAATCTTTTAGATGAATAAAACATGTTGTTCTTGTTATCAAATGAATGTGTCCTATTTAAATGATTGTCTCATTTGTCTAATACTTCTATTGATGTAATTCTTGAATAAATGTCGCATGTAAGTTATGAAATAATGTTTATTCTAACTTTTAAGATGTTTTTTGTATACTATCTTGTTGTGAGCATATGACTTTTGTTGTCATGTCATGGTGTGCAGGTAAGAGGACCATTCCTCTAGACAGAGGAGAAATATAACTCGGGGAGGAGCTTGGTCGAGTAAACAATAACGGGTACCAATTGAGCATACACACACACCCCTTAGACTGAGTAAGCTAAGTCAATTTGTCAAGTTAAGGGTAAGTCATCCGTAGGTATGTATGTTGACATTAGGAGTCTTGTTTACTTTTGAATACATGTATAAGTGATGCTTAACTGTGTAACTATGATATTACATTATTGGTTAGGTGGGAATGTATACATGTATATAGTATATACACATATTCGTAGGTATATTCATGTCGATACAAACATATGGGGGCAAATGGATATGCTCATACGAGTACATCAATATAATATACTTACGTATATGTGTACATAGAGGAAAATATACAAGCGTATATACATGTATATATACCCACAACTAACCTGATACATATGGATGATAAAATAATATTATTTTATTATTGCCTTGGAAATTTACATATATAAATATATACACATATACATAGATACATATATTGAAAGTATGCTGACTGGCTCGCAATATACGTATTTGTCAATGAAAAATGTAAATATGTATATATTTATATGTGTAAAAGTAAATATATATTTATACTATAGTATTTACCAAAATATATATATGTATATATATAAACATATTTAAATTGTAAAATTTAAATATATATATATATATATATATATATATATATACAAACATATATATTAGGTAAAACAAAACTATAGTAAAAATATATAAATATATAATTAAAAATATATATATATATATTTTAAAATTAATATCATCTTTATTAAAAGCATGAAATCGAAACTTGGCATGAAAGACTTTATTTAAAAAGTCAATGTTAAATATTTCTTGCAAAACTATGGAAATCGATTAACTCGTTGAAATGAAATAATGTCTTTAAATTGAATTGAATTTCTTTGGCAAAGCACACCAAAGGGAAATATTTCATTTTGGACTTTAGGAAACTATTCGAAATGAAAACAAAGAGGAAATAAAAGAAAATTGCCGTGAAAGACAAATCGCACAACCTAGAACTCTCACGCCATGACCAACTCAAGAGAACTTTGATGAAGCTGGATTTTTGGCACTCAAACTCTGTTTAATGGCAACTTGTATTGCAGGCGAACTTGACCTTTTCTTCTTTGTTGAATTATCAAAACAAACTACTAAGTTTATGTGCCAAAATCTGAAAAACGCCTATAGGTGTCAAGTTTATGAGTTTTATCTGTGCAATGTTGAATTTTTCTACATTTGTTGTCACCAAAGAAGGTCGAATCACCTCTTTGATTCGCCACATTGCATGTTTGAAACATTCTAGGTCTTGTCTGGCAATTTCCATGCCATTTTTGATGGGAAATGGATGAGCAGGGGCTCTATATAAAGCCGCCCTGCTCACTTTTTTTCCACAAAATTCACAATTTGAGTTTAGGTTTATCTCTGAGAGCAAAATCTTATTTTCTAAGAGTAGAATTCGCCATTTGCAGAGAATCATTTCATCATTATCTTTTCTGAGTTCATTGTGAGGGGTTGAATTTATCTTTCAGCTGAGTATCATAGCAAGAGTTTAACAACTGAACAGGAGATAGTCTAACAGTTGGCTGGAGGTCTTTTGCTGGAAGTCTAAAGTGCTGCAGACTCAATTTAGTTCATCATCTTTGGAAAAGCATAAACCAGGCATGTTGTTCTTCTTTCATATTTTAGAATGATTTTCTAAATAAAAGTCTAAAAATGTATCTACTGAATGTGCAAGGATAGGGAGTTGTATTTAGTTCAATTCTTCCATATTTTAGAACGAAATTTCTAAATATAATTCTGAAAGAATATCTACTAAATATGCAAAGATAAGGAATTGCTTTTAGTTCCATAAACAAAGGAGTAGTTTGTGCTTTAAAGAATGGTATTGCATGTTTTCTACTGTTTGCACTTACTTGCATTAGTGTATGAATTCAACTAGAATCATAGATGCATTAATGAGTGAATTGCATTACATGTATGAACTCCATATAAGGAGTATATGTTTTCAATTAGCTACTAAATACTAGGGAAGAAATGAGGGTGTTTAATAAAGTACTGAACTCAACAAGATAGTAGATTAACTTAGTCAAGTTAACGAAACTCCTTGAATGAAGTTATCCAGTTTAGGAGGGAAAATTGTGAGTACTTGTTAAGCTGTCCTCCTTTCTCATAGTTAGCTTGATGTAGGACGTCTAGGGTACGTATTGCCCCGAATAGACTAACCTACGCGTAGAGTAAGGAAGCCTTAAGTCAAATCGACCTTGGCTAGTGCATGTGATAGATGACCTACATTCTTTATTGAATGGAAATACTTTGGCCAAAGTAGTGGTAGGAACAACTTCCACTTAGTTGTGAAACTACACTGTCAGTTCACTGTGATCCCGAAATACATAATAGTTCAAGAGTTGTCGTATGCACAAGACCTAGCTATGTAGGAACACAACACTATGCTCAGTTGGTAATCGTTAAAGGATACCCCACCAATCTCTTCTTCGAAGGGAGGGCCATTCATTGAAAAATGAATGTGCGGGGGACCGCATTATAAGTCTGTGGTTGGCAAAAAAACGCCCGAGTGATGTTTCTCCTCCTCAACAAGCAGCCGATGGACCAAGATTTGAAAGGACGATCTCCTAGACCTTCTTACTTCTATTTGTGCCAAAAGCTTACGAGCAATGTATGTAACTTATACTTGTTTACTTTGTAGATTTCTATTGGATTGAAATGGTAAAAGTTGCCAAAGTTATATCATTTTTATGAAATTGAAAAGAAAAATTTTATTGAAATGGCATTGTCTTTACTTGTTATTGTTAATTTGGAAAAATTTTAATTTTGACGTACAGGTTTGGTCATCACACGGAATGAAACATCACGCCTACTAAAGAGCCTGAATCTCCCCCAATAGGTCCCCTAAACGTCTCGCTAGCCTACGGGAACCTTAGTCATGGGATAACCCCAAAACCCTAAACCATTGGCTAGAAAGGGAACATTACATAAGCAAGGCTCATTTGTGCATTTTACAACACATTACATCCTTATGATATTTACTCATTTTGCATAATGTTCATTTGTGGATTGTTTTGAGTTTGCAAGAAGATTTTGGCTGCTCCAACAATAAGTGCCCAAGTAAGAGCAATCATAAAAAGAAGTGCCTAGGAAGAAGGGCAACAGAAGAGTACTTTAGTGGCTAATATGTTCCAAACAGGCACCTGAGGTGTTATTTGCGGCAAGAGTATGGAAAAGGGAGCCTGTAAGCTTGTGACAATAGGTAAGTGGCAGCACTAGCCAAAAGAGGGTGCCTTAGACAGAAAAGTGCATTGCTTAGTGGTGAATGCATCCAAAAAAGGCGCTTGGGTAGGGAGTTAGCTTGTCAAAGTTGTTAAAAACTGTTATTCTAGTCTCCTATGACCGCAAGGCTTGATATGTTTGATGGTGGTTTTGATGATTTCAGAAAACACCTATTTCATGCATATATCAATAACTAAACATCACAACTAATAGAGTTTTCATCTTTATGACCAGATCTCTATGACCAGCAGTGTTCCATCTTCCTACAACAATGAAAAAAAATAGTGCTACAATCATTCATACTTATGATATCTAATATAACAATTAATTTATCAACGATGATAAAAAAAATCATCAACACACAAATTTGAAAAGCACACACAAAAATATCTTATCAATATTCATTGAATCACTTGCACATGTATACAAGGAGATTATAAACTGAATCCAACTAATCTCTACATCTACCTTCTAACAAAACAACTAACAAAGTTCATTAAAATTAATTCCTTTCATTCTCCCCCATAACGAACATTGCAAAAAAAAGGAAAAAAGTTCATTAGCTTATCTCATTTCTCCCCCACAATGAACATTTAATTATTTTTCCTTCTAAAAACTTTCTCACCTAGAAACTTACAATCTTCCATCCTCATCTAGAAAATTACTAGTTTCCCTCTTTGCTCTAAAACATTCCATTTACAATTTGGCTTTTTCAATTAATTAAAAATGTGGTGTGAGAAATTAATCACCAACACTTCCCCTTAATTTTGACCACAAATGCTACAGAATTCACAATACCCAAATTTTGTATTATATCTTGAAAATTCTGCTTTGCTAATTCTTCAAATCTACAAGCCATTAATTTGGAAGTCACTTCCCACGAACTTACTCCTAGTTTTCAAATTTACATGATCTCTTTCAAGACAATGAATTCCTTTGATTCAAAACCTCTATCACCCTACTCAAACATTAAAACTTTTCTTGATTGCTACCATTTTTGACATATGAATATTTATACTTGTACAACCTTTTAAACATATTTGTAATCATTTTCTGATTAAATTTATTAATCCATCCACAATTCATTTGCAAACAATCTTTCATAGATTGTTTCTTCAACTCTCTATTCCAACATATCTTTTTGGAATGACTTTTCAATCCACAAATGTTTCAAGGATGAAGATCTCAACACGTTTTTTCTATGTCCTTGTTTGTTTCAATAAGAACATTACATTTCTTGAACTAATTTGTTTGAAACTATATTATCTATAGCATCCTTTGTATTAACTTTACCTCTAACATTCTCACTCTTGGTTTGATGGTCTCTCTAATTCTTTGCCCATACTTTCCCAAACCTTTTCCTTCATATCCCATTTTTTTTCATGATCTTAAAACCGACAATCTTTTCAAAACATTTCTTATTCTTATCATCACAACTAGCAATATTTGCAGATTCCAACACATTATCTCCAACCTTACATTTTTGTATCTATAGCAACTTTAGCTATATCACATCTACCAAATGATTCATCAAATGAACAACACAAATGATTTATAACACATGAAATATCACATAGACACTCATTTTCCTTTCGGAATGTTGCAAGCAATTGATCCAATTGACTATTATGTTCTTTCAACTTTGATATTTCACCCTTCTATGAACTATTTTCCTCTTCTAATTCTTCATTTTTCTTTTTAACTTTCTCTAGTTCTTTTTTCAGAATATTATTTGGGTGATCCCACAATAGTGGTTTACACTTTCTAGGAGATCCTGATTTTTGCTTAAATCACATATTTTTAGAAAATATAATGATTTAAGCCTTGAAAAGTTTCATTTAAAGGATTCCAATTGAAGAGGGTTTGATCAAACCACCTTAGATCAAACCCGCTTGGATAGAACCCTGCTAGTTTTAAACCATACCTATAACAGAGTCTCCTTAACACCTATCAAAATGCTAACAAAAAACAACTTTTGATTCACCTTTTGAGAGATCAAATGAATTCATTTAAAATTTATTTTTTGTATGAAGTCCTTATTATAAGCTTCTCAAAAAGTATAATTTTAAATAAATTTAATTTGATTATTATATTTATTTTTTATTTCTTGCGAATGTAAGATTTTCACCAACAATCAAGCTCTTTGTTCTGCACATGTGGAAAAATAGTAGATTATCAAAAAAAAAAATATCAGTGCACTAGATATTGATGTCCTTGATCCAAAAAAAAGAAAAAATTGAATTTCAATACATACAAAAAAAGTTATGTTTTAGCCAATAAATCATGTCTAAATTGTAACTGGTTTGACTTTGAAACTTAATTTTAAAAAAAAAAAAAAATACTCAATGAAATGCTATGAAACTAATTCCATACACTAGATATCGTAGTTACGAATCTAAATTTGACAAAATTTGAATTTTATCTTTCATAGAAAAAAATTTATGTGTTAGCCAGTAATGTCACTCTTTAAAAATGGTGTTTATTGTTAAAAACTAGTTTTTGAAGGAGATGGAAAAAGAAGTGCAATCTAATTCCAAAAATTTTGAAAAAAATTATTTAGAATCTACAGAAAAAATGTCACAAATCACTAGTTTGCATCATCTTCAAATTCCTCACAGTTTAGCCTCTATAGTTGCCTGAAAGTGAAGATTTAGTTAAAAAAAATCAGTTCAATGTCCGGTTTGGCCAAAAATTGTAAACCAGTATTGTGGGATTACCCATTTTCACATAAATATACATAGTTATCCCTTCCTATCTACTTTATCTTTTCTATCAATTTTGAATTACATTTTTTAACTTTCATCAATTCTTCCAAAATAACTTTTCCACACATTAAATTTTCATTTTCCTTCTTCACTCTTTTTTCCAACCTTTCCCATTGAAATATATAATTTCCTTATTCAATTGAATTTACCTAGTGCTATTGCTTCTACATTTGGCTATGATTCGATTAGCTACCACAATTCTTGTCTTTCCTTCCAAATAACATGATTGTACAGCAACTTCGCATGCCTTCACTTTCCTTTAGCTTGATTATTTTCTCCTCATCCAAAGTGGATGTCAAAAATTTCCTTAAGAATAAATACCTCCAATCTTCTCAATGGATTACTCACCTTGTTTCTTGACTTCAAATGCTACTACTTAAACTTTAGCTTCAATCTCCTACAAACTTGTTCACTTTGTTGTGCTTTTCCTCATTGCTAGTATTTTTCTCTCTTAAGGATGTTAACTTTCTCTTTGGTGCAGCAACTTTACATAGCATTGTGGATAACCTCAATTTTTTTGTGAATCTTGTTGATGTTTTATGACAGCATCAGTCTTATCCTTCCAACCGATATCCTTGTTACAAGAATGATAAATTAAATATAGCTAAGGCTATTTAATTTATAGCGATTGGACAAACTCAAAAGACACGTCACTTATATTAAATATGATTAATTGTTAATGAGGCTCAATTTGTGAAGTGGCGCGATTTACTAAGGGAGCCGACCTCTTGTGTAAGAGGCGCGATGTAATGTCCCCGTTTTGGAGGTAGTTTGATTTAATTAATTTAATTAATTAAGTTGTCCAAAATAATGATTATTTTATGAGGATGACTAATTAGTTATTTTAATTAAATTTTTATTTATTTTATTCAAGGGGTAAATGCTTTTGACCGGAGCTATGAACCGGAATACAACCATTCAACAATACCACCCCAATGGGGTTTGAACCTTGGTGGCAAGAACAACAATGCAGTGATTTTAATTAAATTAAAAAGTGGTATTAAGTTAATTATTTATAAGGTTATTAATTAAATCAATATTATAAGGCAACCTTATATTTAATTAATTTAATAAAATGATTTGATTTTTAATATATTATATAAAGTCACTTAAATAAAATAAAATAATATTCTAGAAGCTTCTGGAGAAATTGGGGAAAAAGAATAAATAGACATCTTGGGCTTCATTCTCAGCAGGGCAAATTTGATGTTGTTGTTGTTTCATCTTGTGGAGCCTAGGGTTTCTGCAGATTACTTCATTGTCCTAGGAAACGAAAACTTCCTATTGATAGCAATTTTGAGGGTGTGAATTATCACTTGAATTACTGCAGCTGGGAGAAAGTTACTTCAAACTTTCTATTTGTGCTTCATTGTGGAAAACATCTAAGTACAATAGCTGATGTATTATTGTACCTTTTGAAAAAGGGTTTTGAAGGTTATTACTTGCATATCAGTTTTAGTATTGGCTGCTACAGTACACGTGAATAGTGCCGCGCTACAGTGTTCGCTACAGTGATCAGCTACAGTAACTTGGTGCATCATTCAAAGCATTCTCAGCCTAGGCACAATTTTGGAGAAGCATTGCATTCTTCCTTGGCATCAAATATTGAAAGGAGAAGGTCTGATATTATTTTCAGATTCTGAAGATAAAACTCAATCACATTAGGGATGCTTGTGGAGACCACGATTTGTTTGTTACTCCCTCATCTTGGTTTGATTTCCCTTCCTACCTTGGGCGCACTTCATAGGAGGGTTTGGAGATGAATATAAAAGCATTTTGGAGGACATTGAAGCTGAGAATTATTTTATAAAAATTATTTCATACTAGAACAGGGGTGGCTAGGTCTGAGGTTCGATTTGGCATCAACAGGTCTTCATCATGCAAGATATGGCTTGCTTCTTCATCACAGCTTCAAGGCGACTTCATGTTCCAGGTTCCTTTTGATTTATACAAGCTTAATGATCATCTAGATGCATTTCATGGTAGTTGATGTAGGTGAACAGTTTGTATCAAATCTGTTTGTAATCATTGTATGAGTTGTAAGCCAAGAGTCTTGGCATTGGCATTGACATCATTGTTAGAAGATTGCATTCTCAATACTATATCAATAGTTGGAAATTATCACTTGTTGTTTTTGAGCATTGAATGTTAATCTGAGGATGTATGTCAACTGTTTGACATAATGTCAATGGCTGTAGATGCATGATAATCATATAGTTACTTATCATATGCATTGGAAACCAAAAAAAAGATTGCATTGCTGTAGAAGTTATTTTCAATCATTGTAGAAGTCATTATAGCTTTAATATCCAGTTTGGCAACACAAATTTCAAGCACGAAAACTCAGATCAGCAAACAAGACATTTCATGTAAACTGTTTGACAATTTTCCTTGGGCAAGAAATCAGAAATTTTATATCAGTTTGAGTAAGGCTCATTACAGTGGTATCAGAGCGGTTTCCTGCCAGCCTGATTGGGTTACAAGTTTCAACTACCAGCCTGGCTTTAACAAGTGAAAGGGATTTGGAAGAAAGAATTTACAACACAGGGAAGAAATTAGAACATCTATCTCAGCAAAAGGAGGTTCTTCTAAGCACTTTGGAGGAGTTAGAGACTTGTCTATGCATAGTTGATCAATCACATTATGATGTTATGGAACTAGCTTTGTCTCCAGCAGTGCATTGCTTGGTTAAGCCACAACTTATGAGACATCATGATGAGGTGGTAAGACTTGCAGCCATCTCTTGCATTAGTGAAATTATGAGGATAACAGCTCCTATTGATCCTTATGACAGCCATATTATGAAAGAGGTACTTCAAATCATAGTGGCAATTTTCAAAGGTTTGGATGACATCAAAAACCCTTATTTTTCTAAGAGGGTAAAACTACTTGAAGTATTTGCAAAGTTCAGATTTGAAAACGTTATGTTATCCATGGATTGTGTTGATGACATTCGCAAGATGTTTCATATATTTTGGAATGTTATCGATGAGGTTCATCCTAGTTGCGTGCTCACTTCAATGCAATCCATCATGTCTTCAGTTTTGTATGAGGATGATGCTATTTCTAAGCTTGTGACAAATGACCTATGGGCTATTTGGAAAGGTGAGCAAGATGTGTCACCCATGGCACATGAGTTGTTAAGAAGTTTGGTTGAACAATTTAAGGATAATGATACTTCACCTATGGTTTCATCTTCTTTTCAAGAGGAGAGCATACAATCATCCGATGTTTCAATTGAGCAAGATGATGATGAGGACAGGAAGTAGCACGAGTCCTCTCGTTTTCAGACACCTATTCAAGTCACTGCTAATTTGACAGATGGAATTGGTGCTGACCTACTTGCAAATCGACATGAGAGCATTCAGGACTTTGCGGAAAAAGAATATCAGGCACAGTTAGAGGCTTCTTCATGTGAGGTACAAGCTAGAGATACTCCGCATGGTCTACACAATTTGAGGAACCAGCTAAAGGTGAATGAGGATGGGATCGTGACAGCTCTATCTCATCATGACAGGATGCATAAGATGATTGAAAATCACCTTTGGGCGGTTCAGCTTGAGAGAAGACAAAAGGGAGTTGTGGCAGAGTCTTCTCATGATAGCTTGCAGGAGATCAAAGAAGGCATGGGAGGGATGAAATCAAGTTATTTACACCTTCTTTCAGACCGTGACCACCTTCTTAACCTTGTTGGGATCTATTCAGATGCCTTGATGAGGAAAGAGGAGGAACTTGATATGCTTTCTCAGGAGCTTATGGTCACTAGGGATTCTTTGGTGAGCACTCAGTTAGCACTTCAGGATTCAGAACATTCCTTCCGGGTAGCCAGGACACTTGTAGATGATAGCAGTATGAGTTCACCTAGTGTTCACACTCAGGATACAGATGCAGTGTTAGGTGGTGGTGTAGACACATCAGTGTCGGCGGTAGATTCAGGTGCTAGTGGAGTTCTGAGTACTAGTATCTTCTTCGGTACTCTGGAGGCTAACATTGGCCAGTTGAATCAGAAGGAGATGATTCCTTCTAGGACTTGCACGTTGGGTTTTGGTATTGATTCAGCACCTTGCCAGGCAATAGATAGCATCCATGATGAGGGCGAGACTGTAGATGGCATTCGTGGTGATGTTGTTGCACAACCAACTCATCCTATTATGAGTTGTGAGCCTTTTTTTGAGGATGGGAATAATGGATGGAATACACTTGATCATTCAGGTATTCCATTAGCTCAGTCATGAGAGTTTCACCTCGATTGCATCTTGAGGTGTGCTCATCAGTTTGATTTCAGCCCACATGTTCAAGAGTTGACAATGATTTTGATGACACAGAGAGGTGGGTGGAATAAGGAGTGTTCTAGTCAGCTTGGATATGATTTGTTTCTGGCCTCAAATGATGATTCCGAGTTTGGCAGGTCTTCTACTTTGCTCTCTCATGATGATTACCATTTGATTCAGGACTTCGGGACTTGCTGCGTTTTGGAGATGGGAGGTATCAGAATGGCACAACAGGAAGCAATGGGTGGTGGCTTTCCAACAGTATGGGCGCATCAAATTTATCATCGCAGTTTTGGGGTTGAGTTGATTCAGCAGGATGTGCTTGTGCTACAAGAGTTGTTTGGTGATGTTTGGGACATTACATAGATTTTCACTTGGGATCCAGGTGGAGAAGAGTTGTACTTGTTGCTGAGATTGCTTGGGGACAAGCAATTTTAGGAGGGGCGGACTGTAATGTCCCCGTTTTGGAGGTAGTTTGATTTAATTAATTTAATTAATTAAGTTGTCCAAAATAATAATTATTTTATGAGGATGACTAATTAGTTATTTTAATTAAATTAAAAAGTGGTATTAAGTTAATTATTTATAAAGTTATTAATCAAATCAATATTATAAGGCAACCTTATATTTAATTAATTTAATAAAGTGACTTGATTTTTAATATATTATATAAAGTCACTTAAATAAAATAAAATAATATTCTAGAAGCTTCTGGAGAAATTGGGGAAAAAGAATAAATAGACATCTTGGGCTTCATTCTCAGCAGGGCAGATTTGATGTTGTTGTTGTTTCATCTTGTAGAGCCTAGGGTTTCTGCAGATTACTTCATTGTCATAGGAAACGAAAACTTCCTATTGATAGCAATTTTGAGGGTGTGAAATATCACTTGAATTATTGCAGCTGGGAGAAAGTTACTTCAGACTTTCTATTTGTGCTTCATTGTGGAAAAGATCTGAGTACAATAGCTGATGTACTATTGTACCTTTTGAAAAAGGGTTTTGAAGGTTATTACTTGCATATCAGATTTAGTATTGGCTGCTACAGTACACGTGAATAGTTCCACGCTACAGTGATCCGCTACAGTAACTTGGTGCATCATTCAAAGCATTCTCAGCCTAGGCACAATTTTGGAGAAGCATTGCATTCTTCCTTGGCATCAAATATTGAAAGGAGAAGGTCTGATATTATTTTCAGATTTTGAAGATAAAACTCAGTCACATTAGGGTTGCTTGTGGAGACCACGATTTGTTTGTTACTCCCTCATCTTGGTTTGATTTCCCTTCCTACCTTGGGCGCACTTCATAGGAGGGTTTGGAGATGAATATAAAAGCATTTTGGAGGACATTGAAACTGAGAATGATTTTATAAAAATTATTTCATACTAGAACAGGGGCGGTTGGGTCTGAGGTTCGATTTGGCATCAAGAGGTCTTCATCATGCAAGATATGGCTTGCTTCTTCATCACAGCTTCAAGGCGACTTCATGTTCCAGGTTCCTTTTGATTTATACAAGCTTAATGATCATCTAGATGCATTTCATGGTATTTGATGTAGGTGAACATTTTGTATCAGATCTGTTTGTAATCATTGTATGAGTTGTAAGCCAAGAGTCTTGGCATTGGCATTGACATCATTGTTAGAAGATTGCATTCTCAATACTATATCAATAGTTGGAAATTATCACTTGTTGTTTTTGAGCATTGAATGTTAATATGAGGATGTATGTCAACTGTTTGACATAATGTCAATGGCTGTAGATGCATGATAATCATATAGTTACTTATCATATGCATTGGAAACCAAAAAAAAGATTGCATTGTTGTAGAAGTTATTTTCAATCATTGTAGAAGTCATTATAGCTTTAATATCCAGTTTGGCAACACAAATTTCAAGCACGAAAACTCAGATCAGCAAACAAGACATTTCATGTAAACTGTTTGACAATTTTCCTTGGGCAAGAAATCAGAAATTTTATATCAATTTGAGTAAGGCTCATTACACGCGATCATTTGTTCAAGGCCGACTTGTGTTCATTGAAGGGTCACATCCCTCCACCCCATATTGTATATATACACCTTCATTGTATCTCACTTGGCATCAATTCAATCTCATTGTTCTTGCATCCACTTCATTCATACTTGTGCGAATTTATTCAAGGCAGATCAAAGTCATCAAAGATCAAGTTCAGCATTATTGGAGGCTGAGATTTATCAGCGTATTACACCATATTGTTTATGTGTGTGCATCAGTTTGTGATGCTTATTATTGGCCTTCCAATCAGCTCATTGTAAAGGAGACATTCTTTGTTATATTCAATATATAAGTGATATATTGTTGTTGGGTTTTTCTCCCTCAAGAGGAGGGTTTCCCAAGGTATCTGCTATGTTCTTGTGTTGAATTTGAATTAAATTTTTGTGTCATTAATCTGATCTTAAAAACTAACAAATGTCCTTGCAATTTATTTTTTATTATTGTTTCCTTTCCCACTATCTCCTTTTATTCTAGAATTTTGCCTTCTTGTGAGCTCCTTCCTTATTAGTGATTGATTCTTTCTGTTTATCTATAGCTAGACTCCAAAAAACTAGCAATTCTTTTCTTTGTCCTTCCTTTCCCTCTTGGCATATTTTTGCAATCTTTATCGATCAATACCTCTTAGAAAAAAATAGTGAACACCTTTTAAATGGAACATCACGATTTTACCTTGGTGACTTAAAATCTTCTCGAACATTGTGATCCAATTTGGGATTCAATCTCTGTGGCTTCAAGATACGACAAGCTTTGGTTGCAACTCCTTATGCTTCAACAACCTTTCAACCACGATCCTTCTTTTTGTTTGTGGTACTAATTCATTTTACTCAGGTTGTGAATGCTTTTAAAGAACGGTAATCTCTTGATACTCTAATCTCTTCCTCCTTTGGAATGGTAGCACTTTTAACAACTTTCATTTTCTGTAGGGGTTGGGGAACCTCCTATTGGAAATTATTGTCATTGATGTCAAAGGCATTAGAAGACCAAGATTACGGGTGCAAGAAAATAAAATAAGATATATTGTTTCTAAGGGCCAACCCTTAGTCTCTAGGTGCCCTCACTAAATTAAATAAAAAATTGCAAATTAATTTTTATGAAGAGGGTTGACCCTCCTAAGTGGTGCGCCCCATTTTTGGGTGTTTATTTTTGAAAAATAAATAAATAAATAATTATATATATATATAGGAGCCGACCCCTATTGAAGCACCCAAGGTAGAGATGAAAGGGTGCATTTAAAAGGAGGAGTTGCATCCATTTGTAATGTATGTGTTGCTTCATAAAGTCACTTGCCTTGGAGAAAATATTTAAAGAGATTGTGAAGTCCATTTGAAGGCAAGCAATTCATTGAATATCATTCGTGTAAAGAGCAGAACTAAAAGGCATTTAAGTGCAGATATTTTGAAGACATATGAGCAGAATTATAAGAGACATATGAGTAGATTTATTAAAGCTTTATGGCAGAATTTATGAATAACTTTTAGGCAATTCTAAAGACAGATTTTTGCGAAATAGTGAGAAGATTTATGAAGGTGATTTAGGGAAGATCTAAAAAGAAGTCTCAAATAAATTATTATATTGTTCATTAGGAGGTTGGTGCCACTACCTTCTAATTAAGGAGATCGGGAGGTTGGTGTTTCTCATTAGAAGAGATTGGTGTCTCTTGCTGAGTTGGTGCTCAGTTGTGGGGATTGGTGTCTCTTGTGGGTTGGTGCCTATGAAAGAAGCTTTGTGAATGATGTAGATCGGTGCCTACAAGAAGATCTACATATAAGCAATATTTTTCCGCAATTTTCTCCCAGAAGGGTTTCCACATAAATCATGTGTTCATCTTGTGTTCTTAATTGCTAGATCTTGCATGTGCGTTATTATTGTGGATGATTAAGTTGTGAAGTATTATTGTTGCGGTTGTTTAAGTGTTGAAAAATAAAAGATTGTTGTTATATTGATTCACCCACCCTTCTCGGTATAACTGAGTACTCTTCAACTCCATCAAGTTCTTGCATACACTATAAAACTGCAATCTACTTTCAACAACTTCCTTACAACAATTCTCCTTCCTTTTGCAATTTCTCTATTTTAGAGGTGACAATGTCTTCACCTAGGGCTATGGTCTCTAGATTGTGGATTTCCTACCTCCTTTCATCTTCTGTAAACTCCTCTCCACTCACGTGATCAAGTTTGCTGCAATTTCTTCTTTCAAGGAGGTGGCTCAAACCTGCAAACAACAGCTTCCATTCCTCTCACAATCTTCTAAAACTCTTTTCCACCCTACTCCCAGCAAACATTATCAACCTATGTCTGATAGCCCTAGCTCTGATACCAATTGAAGGTATCTAATATAACAATTAATTTATCAATAATGATCTACATATCATCAATACACAAATTTGAAGAGCACACACAAAAATTTCTTATTAATATTCATTGAATCGTTTGCATATTTATACAATGAGATTCTAAACTAAATCCAACAAATCAGATATCTAATCTCTACAACTACCCTTTACCAAAGAACTAACAATGTTCATTAAAATTAAATCCTTTCATTAAGATTTTGATATTTTAGGTTACAAAGTTTTGGACAATGCAGATAGATATGAGATGACCATGCATGCTCATGATTTGGAGTGAGCACCAATGATGAGAGTGACTCGCGATGGTCAACTATAGTTTCATCATCTTTGATTGGAGTGAGCACCAATGATGAGAGTGTTCAACACATGGTGATACTGAGGAGGGGGGAAGCGGGGGGGGGAGTGAATCAGTATCTACCAAAATTTTACATATCAAAAGTCAACCATTCAAGTAAGATCTAGCAATTAGGAATGCAATGAGAACACACAATTTACATGGAAACCCTTTCAGCAAAAAACCACGGCACAATATTGCATGTATATTATAGGTTAATCTTCTTCTTCTTGTAGGCCCTAACCTAATATCAAAGTCTCAAATTTCTATACCAATTGAGCTCCAACTAAAAAAGAGGCTCCAACCTCTACTTGATAGGCTCCATCCCCCACACACAAATTGAGCTTCAACCCAGCAATAGGCTCCAACCTCCTTTTAATAGGCTTCAACCCTTTCAATTCTTCAATGCTGATATAATTAATTCTTTCACCAAATCTGATCCAAACTTTCTTCCTTATAAATCTGATAACCAATCACAAATCTCATCCACACTCCAATATCAACCTTTCTGTAATAACCCCATTCGTTTTCTAAACGAATAGCACAAGGCAGATGGCTTCGTCCAAATACATTCATTGGACGTGAAGAACATTAATATGAATGAGATGAGTGGTTTTCTTTTAAGAGTGGGAGAATCATTTGCCAATATCTTAGATGCTTGGCCATATGATGTTGAAGGAAGAAAGACATTTCATAAAGATAAATGCAAAGAAACTTGTAGACAGATATAAATGCAATTAAAATTATAATTATCAAAGCTGGCTGACCATATATGGTTAAACTAAATGTTTATACTGGTTGATCTTCATATGGATTCGTGAATCTAAATCAGTCATAGAGGTGGACGACTTCAATAATATATTGGAATTATAGTGATTTAATATAGGACAACGAATGGTATAATTAGAAGACAATAATTATATCAAATGCAGTGATAATATAATAAGCAAAGGGCAGAGATTATATTAAAGAAGGCAGCGATAATATAATAATAAGCATTGCATTAATAATGGACAAGCAGCCATGCATGAAAAGGCATCGATTAACTTCAAAGGCAAAGGTTGTGATTGAGGGATGCCACCCTTCACATAAAGGCATGAGGATATAAAAAGAGTTTATTGTATGTGAAGAAAAGAATATAGAACATTTTTGTAATTTCATATTCTCTAATGTGGACTGTAAGTGCTCTCAAAGACCCTCAACCAGCCAAGTGAAGGAGTTGTATCGATCACCTCTTCCAAGGCTATGGACGCATAAGTAATCAGGCCATAATTAGACACAGCGCCAAGTACAAATTGCATGAATATACAGAGCAGATCTGGGACAGCAATCAGATTAGAGACATAAGTCTCTTGCATATTCAAATGCATGATTTTAGAGTAATAAATCAGAAACAGTGCTTATATTTTCTTACTGAATCACTAATAAAATCAGATTACATTATTCAGAATTTATATCAGAAACGTGGCATTATAATACTATGAGTACTAGTGTTAATCATTTAAGGCAAACCGAAGGTACATAGTAGAGGTTTTATAACCATTTATACCCTCCCTTAAAAATATTAGCTCTTTGGCATGTTTTGGCATCTTAATCTATAAGATTGAAAGTAAAATTTAAAGTAATTTTACAAGGGACATTACATTTTCTTTCAAATCTGATCACAATATCTCTCACGAATCTAATTACAATTATTCACACAACCCTTTCATAAATCTGATCTATAATTTCACCTTAAAATCTACATTCTCTCCCTTAACATTTACTTCTCAATCTTCACATAATTTTTTGCCTCCTTGTCTGCTCAAAATCACTTCACAATCTGCTCTTATTCTTCATATATATTCATTAGACATACTTGCATTTATTATTCATTCATGGGCTGTGTATGCACTCAAAATAAACCTGAGTTGCTCTTCATTTTTTCTGCTCTTTTACTCAATTATTATTCAGAAATATATCATTGGATTGCTTTTTATCAAACTACTCTTCACATCTTTCTTATGTACCTTCTCAAGGGATAATATTCTTTGTGAATATATGTGACTCTTAATAATAGACATACCTTTACACATGGATCATGTCTCTTCAAAATTAATTGTTGTCCCTTTAATGAATCACTGCAATTTATATCACTAATGCTGATTTCAAAATTAATTGTTGTCCCTTTAATGAATCACTGCAATTTATATCACTAATGCTGATTTTTATCTTGTATAAATTGCTCCCCTTTTGATCACACCCTTTTGGACTTTTGTTTTATTTTTAATAATGATTGCTAACGTGCTTTAAATTTAACTAACTCATTTTAAATGTAGGGTGGTCCATGTAGGGAGGCCGGCCATACTAACATCATTATTAATTCAAGGAGAGTCCGCCTTTATGGAGTTGACCATCATTTTAAATTACTTCCTTCTCTTGTAAACCGCAGCCTTCTTATGTAATTGTTTCTCTTTAACAGATTTGTCTTTTACAAGTCTTTGTCTTATTTGCCAATCATTGGATGTTAGTAATTGTTAACTGCTCCATGTACATTTAAATATGATTCATTTATTTCTAATTTGAAATTCTTGTGTGGTCGGCCTCCTTATTTTCTTGATCGACCTCTTTTAATAAATACTCTATTTTATGAGTCGGCCTTTATAACATATTTAATTTACTTCAAATCCTTTCAGAAGAATGGCGCTCACACTTCATAGAGCCGGCCTGCATAGGTATATAATGTTAAATGTTTAACTTAAACATCCACATCCTTCCAATGTCACAATCTCTCCAAAGGTAATGTCCACATATCTCTAAGTTGGCCTTTCACTTTCACAATCTTTCAATAGGAATGTCTAATAGGCAATTCTTAACATCAATTAGACCTTGTATACAATGATATTGCTACTTTTACATTAATGACATCACTTAATAACCTTGTGCCTTTGACATCAATGACAACATATTCCAACAATCTTCCCCTTTGTCATTGATGGAAACACAATCATAATTCTCTCATTTGCTTTACTCTATCTGTAAAACATGTTATAAAGGCCAACTCATAATATGTCATAGGGTCCTTCCTCTTTTCTGTGATGCTCCCCCTATTTGTAAGGCTCCCCTTTCATGGAGATTTTCTAATGTTGCCCCTTGCTCTAATATTCCTCTTTCTTGACATCTATTCTCTTTATAACTATCTTTTGTTGTAGCTCTTCACCTTTCTATAGTTCCCCTATTGTCCATCTCTTTTCTCTAATTGTCTCAAGTCTTTAGGCAAAAATGTTTTCTATCTTTCTATAACCTCTCGTCATCCTTCATATTGTCGTCAAATGCTTTCTAACATTCTATATATAATCTTTCTTATTTGATTTCCACTCTTGCACATTGAAACTTCATCATGTAATAACCTTCCTCTTGAAGACAATCATCATTTTCACTATATCTTATCTTTCATAATGTTGTCATGTATCATTTGTCAACCGTCTTGTTATACATGCTTTGAACTATACTTTGTTGGAGTGTTTATGATTTTTACATCTCTTTTTTTTAACCTCCATCATCCCAAGAACATAACTCAATGATCTTGTTGTATGCTTAGTCATTCTTTAGTCTCTCTTTCTTTTCCCAATCATATCTTCTCTTTCTCTACTAATTCTTCCCTTTTTGATCAATGACAACGGAATGCTTGTATAGAACATGCCTTTAGCTGATCTATCTTGAATTGTCTTCTTCATCGAGCTAAAATAATGCAATGGTTAGCTCTCCTTGAACAAGTGTATCTCTTTAAAAACTTAGTGATATCTCTTGCGCATGAGGCACAAGCATGGATTCTTCCTTCTTCTCATCATCTTGCTCTTGTTTTCTTCTCAATACCTTTGTAAATTCTTGGTTTTGCTTATTCATGGCTTCCACTCTCTTGTTCTACTTAGGGTATTCCACAAAATTACTTCTACACGAATGTGCTATATGCCCATGGTTGTTGCAATTGTAGCATAAAGAATCATAGCTTTTTCTTGAGAACTTATAAACATCTTTGCTTCATCCATCATTTCTTTCTTGTGTTTTACAACTTCTTGCCTTATGACCAAAATAGTTGAATTTATAACATATGATGTCGTCCTTTCTATTTTTTAACACATAAGATCTATTATTCTTGATCCAACCATTGTTTCTTACATGTGTCCAACAATCTATTGCTTTGTGACCATAGTTATTACATGAATAGCAATCGCCATAAAAGTAGTCTTGAGACTTGCTCATTTGTGCTTGCCTTGAAGGAAATGATTTTGTGAGTTTCTCCTTGTTTTTATGAGGAACATTAGTTTTCTATGGGACGTCGTTTTCTTTCCTTTTATTATTCTCACCATTTGAGCCTTTTAGAACATCTGCATGATCTTTTGGTTTTTCTTCGTTTCCCTTCTTTTGTTGCTCATTTGAAGGTTGATCTTCCTTTGCAATATGACCAAGACTTGTCTCTATGCATGATGACTTTTGTCCATCTATAATATCATCCACGGTTCCAATACTCTTATCAACTTTGTAATTCCTATCTTGCTTGGTAGTTGTTTTCTCTAATTTTGTTCTTAAGTAACAAAGTTGGGACTTATACTTCTCACAATCTTCTTCTTTTATCTTCAATTGACTTCTTACTTCTTCATCTTTCCTTTTTGCTTATTTGATTTTTATTTTTAGATCTTCAATCATCCTATCTGCTTCTTCAAGGGCTTGTGTCACTTTTGCCTTTGATTCACTTTCTTCTTGAACTTTTGACTTTAGACATACATTTCTTCTTTTAAGTGCATGAGTCTCATCATGCGTAAGATAAATTTCTTCCTCTAAATCCACTTCTTCATCAACCTCATTCTTCTCATCTTCGGAATGTTCTTCTTCATCTCTATCTCCTTTTGCTTTCATAGCCATGAAAAATATTTCTTCTCTTGAATCTTTCTCTTCTTTTCTTTAGTCTTTACGTTTGACCTGCACACATTCAAAATCACAATAATCAGTTTTATCATAACTAAAATGTTTATAAATACCCTTGTCTATGTTGTTTTCTTCTTTGAGCTTTCTATCAACATGGGCTTCCTTTGCATTCGAATCATTTCTCGAGCTATCACTTGTTTCATGATTTGAGTTCTTCATTCCTTTCAATGCTTTAAACATTCCTTCTTCTTTAGATGAATTCTCTTTTTCTAAATCCATATCTACCTTTTCATCATAATTTCCTTCTTCTAAATCCATTTCAACATTTTCTTCCCCTTTTAACTTTTCTTTTCTCTAACTCACTAGGTTATCTACCTTTTCAAAAGTATCATCATTTTTTGGTTCTATTGCCATGTGTATTCCAAGTGCCATCACATCATTTTCATTTGGTTTTGTTGGTGCATGTTTATCAACATTTTGCTTAGTATTTCCTTTTCTTTTCCCCATATATGCTCTTATGATCCAGCATCTAGCAGTTAGGCCATTTGTGAAGGAACCCTACTCTGATACCAATTGTTGAGCACACAGTGATACTGAGAGGGGGGAGGGGAGTGAATCAGTATCTAACAAACTTTTACCTATCAAAACTTAACCAATCACAATAAAACCGTTCAAGTAAGATCTAGCAATTAGGAACAAAATGAGAACACACGATTTACATGGAAACACTTCCGGGAGAAAACCACGGCACAATATTGCATATATATTATAGGTTAATCTTCTTCTTCTTGTAGGCTTCGACCTACTATCCAAGTCTCAAATTTCTATACCAACTAAGCTCCAACTAAAAAAGAGGCTCCAACCTCTACTTGATAGTCTCCAACCCCCACAAACAAACTGAGCTTCAACCCAGCAAGAGGCTCCAACCTCCTTTTAATAGGCTTCAACCCTTTCAATTCTTCAATGCTGATATAATTAATTCCTTCACCAAATCTGATCCAAACTTTCTTCCTTATAAATCTGATAACCAATCACAAATCTGATCCACACTCCAATATCAACCTTTCTTTCAAATCTGATCAGAATATCTCTCACGAATCTGATTACAATTATTCACACAATCCTTTCATACATCTGATCTATAATTTCACCTTAAAATCTGCATTCTCTCCCTTTACATTTACTTCTCAATCTTCACATAATTTTTTGCCTCCTTGTCTGCTCAAAAACACTTCACAATCTGCTCTTATTCTTCATATATATTTGTTAGATATACTTGCATTTATTATTCACTGATGGGCTGTATATGCAGTCAAAATAAATCTGAGTTTCTCTTCATTTTTTCTGCTCTTTTACTCAATTATTATTCAGAAATATATCATTGGATTGCTTTTTATCAAACTGCTCTTCACATCTTTCTTATATACCTTCTCAAGGGATATGTTCTGTGTGAATATATGTGACTCTTGATATTAAATAATAGACATACCTTTACACATGGATCATGTCTCTTCAAAAATAATTGCTGTCCCTTTAATGAATCGCTGCAATTTATATTACTAATGCTGCTTTTTATCTTTGTATAAATTGCTCCCCTTTTGTACACCCTTTTGGACTTTTGTTTTCTTTTTAATAATGATTGCTAACATGCTTTAAATTTAACTAACTCATTTTAAATGTATGGCGCTCCATGTAGGGAGGTCAGCCATATTAACATCATTATTAATTCAAGGAGACTCAGCCTGTATGGAGTCGACCATCATTTTAAATTACTTCCTTCTCTTGTAAATTGCAGCCTTCTTATGTAATCGTTTCTATTTAACAGATTTGTCTTATAGGAGTCTTTGTCTTATTTACCAATCAGTGGATGGTAGTAATTGTTAACCGCTCCATGTACATTTAAATATGATTCATTTATTTCTAATTTGAAAAACTTGGGTGGTTGGCCTCCTTATTAGCTTGATCGACCTCTTTTAATAAATACTCTATTTTATGAGTTGGCCTTTATAACATATTTAATTTTCTTCAAATCCTTTCAAAAGAATGGCACTCACACTTCATAGAGTCGGCCCGCATAGGTATATAATGTTAAATCTTAAATTTAAACATCCACATCCTACCAATGTCACAATCTCTCCAAAGGTAATGTTCACATATCTCTATGTCGGCCTTTCACTTTCACAATCTTTCAATAGGAATGTCTAACGGGCAATTCTTAACATCAATTACACCTTGCATACAATGATATTGATACTTTGACATTAATGACATCACTTAATAACCTCGCGCCTTTGACATCAATGACAACATATTCCAACAGAGAGTGGCTCACAAATGGTCAATTGTAGATTGACCATCCTTGATTGCAAAGTAACTGCATCAATAATTAAAGAATGCAGATTCACTGTTTTTTGGAGATGGCCAAGGAGATGCCCTGAGTCAAGATAGTGATGCAGCACATATTTTAGAGTTTTTCTTCAAAATGTTCATTATGGGGGAGGAATGATAGAATAATGACCATTTTTTTCAATATTCATTAGTTTATGTAATTAATTATTTGTTATTAATAATGAAGGATAATGAACATTAGTTTATGTAATTAATTATTTGTTATAGCTAGTTGTAGATTTCAGTTACATCTTTAAATTTATTTGTACAACTTATTCTCATAACGTAATTAAAAAATGAATGTGATAGAGATTACTGAATCGTCATTCTATATTTTATATTCCTTCAAATACCAGCAGTCTTTCACGCAATAAATGATGGCAGGTGATGCACTCCACCATATCCCTGTTTTCAACAATTTATGTCCCTGTAAGAAGATAGGTGCATATGACTAGATTTCTCTCCCTCAAGGATCATTGCCCTCAAATGCTAGGTGGCTATAGGGGGAGTAGCCTGCTTTCTCTCAGTATTGTTCATCCACACTATCTTAGCCCAATTCATTCTCCTATAGAAATCATAAAGTCCTGTACTTGACCCATCCAAGATCAATGATGATGAAGATATTGGTCCCTATGCTCGAGGCTTTGATACAAACTATAGCCACCTTTGATCTCTAGCAATAGCCTTCAACCTCTATCTTTGTTAGCTCCCTTCTCATGTTCATTAAGGAACATTCCTTTCACATGAGTTTTTTGTATTCAAATCATTAGGTTTATAGTTTGTTCCTCTTATCTTTTCTTGCTTTATTTGAATTTACCTGCTTTTGGTCCAGCACCTGTAGCTTGCCATTTTCATTCATTTTCTTAGTTACTTTTTTAGCTCATAGAGTTTCTTTGTAACACACCTTTTGGCTATTCTAACTTGTACTTCCAAGTCCCATTGAGTAGTCATTATGGAATTTTAACATAATTTCTTCCCTTCCTTTATCTCTAAAACATGTTCACGTTCCAAACTAAAACACATGGACAGGTGGAGGACACAATCAATTAAATTTGGATACTTTATTCAAGATCAAGAATTTTGTTTTAACTTTTAAGACTATTAAAAATGAGATCCAACCTATTATTCCTAGCTTTCATGAGAATTCTTTTCAGATAACATCTAGCTCTGGAATGTTACTATTGAAGGTCAATATATACAAAAATTGACAATTTACATATCAGAATTTGAATTGGAAATAAACTTAATAGGAATTATATTATAAAAGAAAAGAAATTAAGGCCTTTAACAACTTCTATTTCATAATATTTTAACTTAATACTATGACTTCACAAAAAATGAATTCTAATTGTGGATGAATAGTGATACAATTTTAGATTCCATATGGAACTTAAAATCGATGAAATAATTTTGTTCATCTAATATCCATCAAAATCCAATGTTATCTAGAACATAGCATAGGAACAAAAGATATGAAGCTTCAACTCACTGTATGAAGAATACCCTTCGTAGTGACATCAAAAGCTCCTGCATTTCCACCTGTATCATTTATCCAATCAATAATACGTTGTCGGTGAGCATCTTGATTGTGGTCCATTTGACCATATGTATATGAAAGCGAGTCCCAATACTCTCCAACAGCAAAGTATGGTTCGCTTCCTCGTAAATAATCTTTTACATAACCTCCCCAAAATCCCCTCACAAAGTCTAGTCTCCATCCGTCATATCCAATTTCAGTCCTGCATTGATAGGGTAAAAGAAATGCATTTTATCTTGTGCAACAATTAGCATACATACATAGTTGGAAAAATGAAACTATAATTAGTAAAGAATCATAAATCAAAAGCAAGACAATTATAACATGAGAGTAAGCCCCAAGAGTGCAAATTTTAAAAATATGCACACTACTAAGAAAAAGAAATAACCAAGAAACAATTGTAGTGGAAGGGAATGTGGTCTGTGTTTAAGGACAAAAAAAATTAAGGGAAAAAGAAAAAGAGAAATATTGAAAATGACAATTAAAAATACTAAAGCATGTTGATTTGAAATGAACCATAATAGTCCAGTCAAGATAAGCAACTTGACCCTTGAATATATTTATACTCAAAAGAAAATAATCACAGTTAAATCGACCAATATACACACACAAAAGTATCAAGAAAATTTAACATTAGATTCTGAGGACACTTATACATAAATCCCATAACTCACACCCCAACATTTCCTTGCATAAAGGTAAAGCTAAATGCATATATCATGATTTTTGAGCCAGTGTAGCATCTAAAATATTAGCAATATGAAAAATGCAAGCAAACCCATGGAAGCATAGTGCAATAACGAATACAACAGTAATTGTATAAAAGACATTAAATAAGTAATTCAATTGTAAAGACAAAGTAGACAAATAAGGATAAAGAACTATCAACAAACATATTTACACCACATGTACAAAAGGATTAAGAACTATTAACAAAGTTATTAAAACCATAATTGCACATACTTCTCTTTGTGAACATATCACAAGTAAGGTAATAACATTTAAGCAATGGAAGGTTAGACACAGGATTAAGTCAGAAAACAAATATAAGTATCATAAGGAATGTGTGATAGGTAAAATCTAGAAGAGAAATGACAAAAATGCACACAAAATAAACTCCTAGTCTAGATTAAACCCAAACACCTTCGATAGAGCAACAAAGATAAACAATGCAACAAACGCTCAAAGAAACTCAAACATTATACCTCCTTAATTATTGGATGATCTCTTGGATGTGGATGAAAGGTTGATAGATTGAGATGTTAGTTGCTTTATGAGAGATTCCCAATTTGGCAACATATATCTATGATCTTGAAGCACTTCCACATATGGAAATGTCTTTGAAATAAAGATTTTTGTAGACTTTTGGGAATAATTGTGAACAGTTGAGATTAGATCATGAATTGGATGGCTAGGATGAATTTGCATGTGAGGAAGAGATGAGATGGATGCAAGTGGAAGGATGAAATGAAATCAAGTGAATAAACAGTCAGGATTACCTTAATTTGCATGGAGATATGAGATGCAAGCAAGCAGAAGCTTGGGGGGAGTGCAAGTGGATAAAGGAGATTGAATCATGTGATAGATGAAGGATCAAGATTGGTGAGGTGGAGATGGATTTTTATTTATTTTTCGATGAGATGAAAAAGGTGGAATGTGCATTAATCTAATTAATTAAATAAATATGATTTATTTAATTAGCTATTAGAGAAAAGATGACCTAATTAATTTAATTAATTTAATTAATTAATCAAATAAATATGATTTATTTAAATAACTATAAGAGAAAAGATATAAATAGCAGTGGTTGGAGATATGGAGATGTTAGGTTAAAATGAGGAAGCAGATTTTAAGTGTCTACAGAATATAGAACAAAGGTACAAAACAATTCAGCAAATAGCATCCACAATTGCAGTTCCCAATTCCCTAGATCTTTAAGACACTAAGAAAAAAGATAATAACATTCATAGACAGATCAATTACATACAAGCAATCAAGAGTGGTTACTATGAGTAAGAACTGTATACAATGACAATGTTAGGTGTAGTGGTAAAAACCATATGTGATGGACAAGAGCAAGTTCCTATATTGTCCTGCAGCTTGCTGTTGCATGAAGTTCTCACATAATTCATGTTAATTGGGGAACTTACAAACCAATTTCAGCAACTATGGGAAGGAGAACTTCATTGGGCTTCATACTATTGTCCCGCTGCTGCTGCAGGATATCTTCTAGCTTGCTCTAGGGTGCATGTTGAGTTATTACACTAGTTGTTTTTGGTCCAACAGATTTGCATCAGAGATGCATGCAACTGGATGCATTATCAGATATAGATATGGCAAATTTTCATGATACCCTGATACAAATACAGTTAGATACAACAATTATAGAAATATACATATATTCAATTATTTATATATCTCAGGGTATAGAACATAGTTTTGTCATTATTTATTTTGTTACAAGATCTGCCTAGAAATCATATTTGAGTTGTCAAATGCAACTCCTTTGATCCTATTTTTTCTCCTAGGCTTGAGGATCTAGCTATTGAGGGGATGAAAAAGAGAATTGTTACAGATTTATTATATAAACTCTTCCATTTCAGTAATTATACTTCACTTCTAATCACTGCAGAACATCCAAATCTAGAGGAGGTCTCACACCCCAATCTTCCCAAGAAAGGGCTGGCTCAGGAAAATTTTGGTTGGTGTGACTTTCCCTATAGCTTATTGATTTGGTGTGTATAAATTTCTATCTTTGTTTAATAATTTCAGTGTGGGCATGGTTTATTGTTCATTCGTATTTTTGTATGTGTCATTCTATTATTCATTTTTTAATATATGATTTGTTAAATTTGTGGCACATCTAATCGCGTGGGGTTAGTTAGGCTTCATTTTAGACCTTAACAGTTTTCAGTACTGTAAATGGTTTCCAACATTTTCAGATCTCAACAATTTTCTTTCATAAATTAGTCATTCCTCTTTTCTAATCATCATTACTCCATCCAATCTTACTCCCTGACCCAAATTGAATTCCTTTTAGGTACCTGACATGAACCTTGTGGTTCTGGTGCATACACTTTGCCAACACCATCATAAGTTTATAACCCCAAATTCGATGAAAGCTTGGTTTCACCCTACATTTTTGGAATAATTGTCAGGGATAAGTGTCAAGACTTGCAGACCACTCAGGTTATGTTAGGAATGGTGCTCTTAGGGGAAGTCACTTGTCAGCCAACCCCACTCGGTATATCTTTGGTTCATGTTGTTTTAAGATTAAGTCATTTAAAATTTTGAATATTTTATTATATTTTTGTATGGACATACCCGATCCCATACCCAACCCCCCAAAAAATTTTGCTGTACCCGTACCCATGCCTGTACCCAATTCGGCAACCTAGCAGATGATCAATCAGAAGATATTTGCAGGGACATCAATGTATCCAAATGATTTCAATGTAATTAGAATACTCTCAAGGAAATTCCCAACTACTCAAGTGGTTATGAGAAAGTCCATATTCAGAAGTCAAAGCATGGTATTGTAGCTAATATCTACGGCAAAGGGATTTTGGATGTGCATCTGTTGTTCACAAGAGATAAACAGATAAGAGCTATACCATAAACATGAGTCACCACATCAATCTTGGTCAATAAGTAGATACATGCAAGTGGCTTCAAAAGGAAACACATTTACAACTGTACTATCAAATTATATATATAATATATCCTTAAGCTCTCATAAAATCTGTGAAATCACTGAGAAGAGATTAATATGCTTAGCTAATGAATCCACTCGCAAATTAGTCAATTGATTCTGCTATAGTAAAACACCAAGGACCTAGGGGTAAACTCAGAGAATTGGAAGCATTTCCCAATCTTGACAAATGGAAAGCATAAAATAAATTCACTGTATGGTATAATGCCAGAATTAGAGAAAATTAACTGCCCCTGACAAGACCAAATACAACTGAGCCTTTACAAGACCAAATACAACTAAAACTCTCTTCATTCACCTGAGCTCTAGGAGAGACCCATTGTTATTTGGGTTCACATCATGCATTTTTTTTACTTTTTTCTTTCCTCCCATTCTGTGTGTTACTTACTGCATAGATCTTAAAATATAACTCCATCAAAGTTCAAATAAATCTATGACATAAGTAGAATTAAGAAATTTAAGTTTAGTTTTCTAGGAGGACAAAATAGAAACCTTAGCCAACGTAGCCAATCATTCAGGTCACGTCTCACAAACTCTTGTGAATGGTCAATGTTTGGAGCTGCATGGAAAAAATCACCACTACTTTTGTTGCCCCCGCCCTGTATATATGAATGTATAATATGAATATCCAATTATAAAAAGCTTTATGGATGAAAATAATCAAACAGTTATTCCTTTTGTCCTTTAATTTTACATCACTCAAATAATCATGATCTTCATACCTGAAAATGTGGATCATCACAAACAACTGCTCGGTCATCCCAGTTCAAACGCCCACCAAAAATATTCCATATTCCATTGTGATTTTGGTATTGAGCACACCGATGATTCAAGACAGCATCTCCCAGAACTTTTACTCCAGTATCATGGAAACATCTAACAACACTTTTCAATTCATCCATGCTTCCATATCTGAAATTAACGGTCAAAGATAAAGAAATAGATGAATTATAAGGAATAATAAGTAGCAAAGGAAAATAGATTTTTCATTTGTTTGTATTTTCTCCTATTAGAAGGATTAAAAAACATGTAAGAAAAAAGAAGAGTTATATGTCTAACTATGACTAAGTAAAGGTAGAATATTACTATAAATACCTGGAATTCAGATTATACAAGTCACGAGGCATGTATCCTTCTGGAGAAACTGAATCAGTTGGTGGCGGAAGCCAGACAATCGTGAATCCCAATGAAGCTATTTGATCTGCTTTTTCGGCAAGCTCCTGATACCATCTTCCAGATCGATGAGATTCCCAATTAAAACCCTGAAGAAGGATTTCATGTCCTGATCCAGTCCCTGAGCATGGCTTTCCCTCAGGCTTCCACACCTTCACAGCAGGTTCAGATTCCTCAGTAAGCAAAGAAGGAGAATCTTTAAAGCTACTGTAGGCAATAGCAGCCAATCGTTCAATCTCCTGAAGAAGATTTTCCCGTGTTGTATTTTCTAATGACCCACTAGTTTCAGCAAAAAGTCTTTCAACCAAGATTTTTATTTCTTTGTTGAGAAGAATTGAAGCTGCATCTTTATACCCAATGTTTCTAGTATCAGTTTCTTCAAAACTGTTGTTTTCCATCTCACTTGCGTCAATGTCAACATTGGTTGACTCCTGTCCTGCTCTCTTTGTTCCATCCAGCTCATCTTTGTTTGTTTCTAATTCTGCTTGCTCCTTTACAGTCCAACCTATTTGAGAGGGATATCCAGTATTGGACTGAGCAACCTGACTGTTCTCCATTGTGAGAGGAATATAAAAATCATCCTCCCGGTTCTTCAGCCAAATATTGTCCTCCTTATGTTTGAGCACAAAAAGCAAACCCTGATACTCCTCATCAAGACAAAGAACACCCCAACTTCCACTTTCATTGTCTTTTTTCTGAAATCTCGCAGAAGAAAATTTCAAACATGGTCAATTTCGTGTTCCATTTCAAATAAAGATGTGTCTAGTTCTAGGCCAAAATTAACATGTGTAATGAAGTTTTGAACTCCATCTTGTATTTAAAGGTATTACTAGTAGGAACTTGGGACTACTAAAAGGTGTCATTCAGAAGTTTGGAATAGTTGCATCAAAAGTTTCTTTTTTTAGATATTTTGAAAAGCTCACATGATTAATATTTTATCACCTATTTCTGTCAGATCCCAAGAATTACCAACACTTATGACTTATTAGTCAGTCAGACAAGGAATTATATGCATGGTCCGTGTCATAGAAGTTAACTACAAGTTGGATAACCAACATATCACTGTTTGTACATATTAATATGCTGAGCTTAATTGACAATGATCGTTATGCTATTCACAAATGTTTCTATTGAAATTTTAGGATAATGGTAATATAATTGCGGCTCAAGGTGGAGTAGATCACTAATAATCAGGGACTAGGAAATTCATAGAAAAGAAAAATATAATGAACAAATTAGACTAATATTTTACAAGTTATTTCACAAGTTACCCATTACAAAATTTAATCATTGGACCCATCCTACCTAGGCATGAGCTGTGTGTACCATATGTCAGCTACTCCACAACCTCATATAAATCATAGTATCATGTCCTTAATTGCATAACGTTCCAACCATCCTTAAACTTTATTAAGAAAGGGAGAGCAATTTTAGTTGTGTACTCCCTAAGGCATCCTTCATGTAGCATGCAATTTATTATTTAGATAAAATGGTTAAAGCCTGCCAATATGATGCATTATACTTTACTCTTACATGAGATAAGCCTCCTTCAATTGGTAAAAATTTGGGCTAGAAAAAGTTTAGCCTTCAAAATAATCCTAAGGCAATAAGCAGAGTCACTGGTTACTTCCCCTCCCCTATCTGGATGCACGTATCCACATATTGGATAGCAAATATGGATATGGTACTCCCAGATATGAGAGTATATTTAATTCATATCCGATACGCTGGATATGGCACCACACTCTCTAGTACCATATCCAGTTTACAATTTGTTGTACCCATATGAAACTCGACTTCCATACTTCCTTTTGTCAAGTTTGTCATCAGGTGTTTGTCATTTATGTCAATCCAATCCATTGCAGTTCCCACTGGTCAGTCTGTGAGATCATCCTATCAGGATCCATGTACTTCAACTAACACTTTTGCAGGGAGATGATTTATATCAAATAAAGTGGAGCAGCAAGAAATGAAGAAAATGATGGAGCAGATACTGTGGTACCATTTCCAGTTTAAAATTTGTTGTACCCATACGAAACTTGACTTCCATACCCTGTTTTGTCAAGTTTGTCATCAGGTGATTGTCATTTATGTATCAATGACAATCCAATCAGTTGTAGTTTCCCCTCATCAGTTTGTGAGATCATCCTGTCAAGATCCATGTAGTTCAACTAACACTTTTGCAGGGGGGTGACAATGATATCAAAGGGAGCAGAGGAGCAAGGAATGATGAAAATGACGGAGCAGATCAATAGCATGCAAGAGCAGAGAACAATAGGCAAGGGTATGGAAAGGATGTTAAGGGAACAATCCGCTGCCTTAAAGTTGGGCACACTAAGTCAATAGCTAAACCATATGGTAATTCCACCTGAGGAAAAAAAAAAAAGATGGCAGAAATGAGCCTAGATTTCACCTAACCTGGCTCTACCATGGGAAACTTCTGCCTCAGTCATGAAATACTCTGCCATGAGCAAGTGAGGCACACAACTGCTGTGGTCAACCATTGTAGAATCCTGCCAACATGTAAAAACATGGTTGAATGATGCAAAAACTCTGTTCAGTATGAAATATGGATAGTTTGGCATGCAGTCACACCTTTTTAATAGTTAAACCCGCCTAAATATCCTCCAACACACATTATGAATGGCTCAGCCATAAGTGATCCCTCCTTCAAAAAACAGGGCAAACTTATTAGTGATCTGTGCCAGCCTTGAAAAAGAATTTCCAATGTAGTAAAGGTACAATTTCTATTGGCTTAAACCCTCACAAATCTCCACCAGTCATGATTGGAATTTGGCAAACAATGAAGTGAACCACAAAAACTTTGAAAGAAATGTTTCAAAGTAGGAAAAGTGGCAACATCTAAGAGATTTCCACCCAGCATGAAGGAATCAAAATTGTTCATGAGGCGCACAAATCAGATGGCAGAGCCATTGGTGTTTTCTGCCAGAGGTTGTAAAAAGTGGCAAAACCTTAATGAATTTTGTTCAGGCATTTCAAGCATGACCTCTAACTTCTAAGGTATGCTTCTGCATTGGTAAAACCATTAGTAATGTCCACCTAAAACACAAGGTCTTAAGTAATTTCCAACAGCTCTAAACAGTGGAGAAAATCAGATCCAAACGTATATTGATGGGTTTTGCCATCACAAATCTCTCTTCCACTTTTTTTTCCTTCACCAACAATCATAAACTTATTTTATACCTTTTCAAGGAAGGCAGCTTTATGAATGAACACACCTATTGCAAGAGGAGGCAACACTTCATAATAGAGGCATCTTTTGCTAACGAACTTTATGCTGGATCGCTGCCTTTTAATAGAATTGCTTCTTTTCGATTTTAATTGCTGCTCCTCTCAATTATAATCGCTGCCTTCTACTTTTGCTCCTTATCAATGCCTTTATTCATTCCCTGTCATAATGAATTATTAGCCATGTAATTACTTGAACGATTACCTTAATATATATGTTTCTTTGTGAGGGTCAAAGGGTGGTTGGCCATTTACTTTATTTCTGCCTTAAATAAACTCAGTCGCTGCATTTATTTCTTTTCTATATACACTATCATATATTATGTGTTTCTTAAGATATATTTGTTATTATTATTATTTTATAAAATATATATATATATGATAATTATAATTATAATAATATTAAATTACTAACATTCCTTTTTATAATTTATGTATTTTGTTATTTACTCATCCAATGCTTTATATCTTGGTGTTACAATTTCGGGATCATGACAGTCCATCCCGCCCAAGATTGCTTTCCCTCAAGCAATCACAACTCAAAACATCTTTTCACATATATCATCTTGTCACAATTCATACATAATGTTATATCCTTATATATTTCCCAGATAGTTCTCCAATGCAAGTTATAAAACGAAAAAAGATGTACAAGCAAGCAATTATCGCCAAAAATCATTTCATAGAAGGATTTAAATTCATATGTTAACATCCAACTCTTGCCACATCTTCCAGATCAATTGAATGTTATTACTCCTCTTAACATATCCTCATGTTTAGTACTAAATTTATTTTCACATCTTGGGAAAGTGCCTGATTTATTTAAGTAATATCAATTTTTCCCTAGATTTGAAAGGTGAGGATGATCCTAGGATTTGTGCATTATGGACCCATAAGATAACTTAGCATAGGCTTTTGTAATAATTTTGTTGTATCTCCATTCTATCTTGGATACCTATTGTTGTTAGGAGTACGTTTACCAAATCTTATTTGTTTGTGTGAAAGTTGTACCTTATCATCCAGTAATATAGAGACACATAACATATCCATTATTTCACATTTGGCAATATAGTATCACCCGAATTTTTTGCAAGTATTTCTTACACTTACCTGGTTCGATTTGCTGGAGCTCTTCCTGATCCCCATAGCCATCGATCTGCAGAACTTCCTTGTCCTTTATCAGTCACTATGCCTTCCCTTCTTATCCTGTGTTTCAATAGAATAATATATATTGTAAATGCCTTAAGTACTGCCAAGGTGTGCAGACATGTAATTAGTCTTTTCTTTTCTCCTCCTCTCAATCGCTTTTGTTAGAACATATTGTTGAAAGTATGTGTGGGTCTGAAATGGGAACAGCAAACTGCTTTTGAGCATGCCAAGTTTGAGGAGCACTAACAGCCACCTGTAAATGTGAAATGCTTCCTATCTGGACTCCACACCCAACAAGCATAGCCTAAGGCTTCACGTATAGTTCTGTTATAGACTGAATTAATTTCTCCACATCTTGATGTTGTTTGCTTTGGAAATCCCTTTGATACCCCCACATGGGCAAGGGGCGTAACTCTTCATTACATTCATTTTCCAAGGGTCATGATCCTTAATTAAACTAATCGCTGCTATTGAGAATAACTAATTTATTTAATATTATTTCTTAATAGGAATTGTTGTTTGCCTTGAAGATGATCGCCATATTTTTCTCGTGACTTGGCCAATATACTTGAGGAGGTCGTCTCATATCTTCAAAGCTGCCCTTTTGATACTTGATCACTTGGTGCATGATCAATTCTCTTCTTTTAAGGACTATATCACTTGGGAGACTTCGATCCACGACCTTCCTCAGTATCGCAGC
The DNA here is from genome assembly GCA_007258455.2 of Sequoia sempervirens. Classification (NCBI taxonomy): domain Eukaryota; kingdom Viridiplantae; phylum Streptophyta; class Pinopsida; order Cupressales; family Cupressaceae; genus Sequoia; species Sequoia sempervirens. Next base: position 255,157 of record VDFB02130852.1, read on the forward strand.
TAGACAAATCTTGAATCATCCGTCTAAGCACTGTTGATGGTAATAATAAACTTCCGATGTTTCATTTTCCACAATCCTTTTACAAGCTCTCAGGATTGCAAAGCCGCTAAGGAATACTTTAAATTCTGATAAGTAGCGATCCCCTCTCTAATAGAAGTAGCATCACCAAAATTAATAGCTTTGTGAGATACCTTTGACTTCCTTATGGTCGCGATAGAGAAAAATCGAGGTGTCGGCTAGATTATCTTAGTTTAATATTTTGAATGTAGTGCCAAAATGAGAGAGGTCGGCTGTGTAGCGCTTAACTCCTCCATAAGTCGGCCAACATGGGGAGATCGACCTCTTTAAACGATCCATATATTATTTTGTTTTAATCTCTTATCTCTTTGCTTGCTCCATTTCTTTCAATTTATTATGTTTTATATTATATGCTTCTTAAAATATATTTATTATTTATATTATAATAATATTTAAATTGTTAGTATTCATATTTTAATACTTATGATATTATATTTGATAATTTAAAAAAATAATGTTATCTTGTGATAATTATAATTAGCTACCAACATTTATAATTTTAATATTTATTTTGTTTCTATCTTGTTTACTTATTCCAACGCTTGTTATCATAGTGTTGCGATTCTGAGGACATGAAAAGAACAGATCGATTAAGGAGAAGAAACATACAAACTAGGAGATAAAGGAGAATCTGTCCAGTTATCACCATCGATTGCTATTATCAGATATATCTTATATTCGAGTGTATTTTTGTCAATCATTGTTTACATGTGTATGCATTTTGCCATGAATAATTAAATGTATTTCACGTATAATTTCTAATGATAAATATGCATGTGTGTCTGAAACCCACCTTGTGGGAAGGGCCTAAGGAAGCGGTGAGAACCTAAAGATCCCACTCAAGATCTCTACCCAATCCCAAGGTGAGGATGGGCCTGAGGAATGGTAAGTGCCAAGACCACTTGTGACCTCCGCCCATTCCCACAAGTTGGCAAGTGTCTTCCGAGGTTGTGACATGGATGGGGAAGCAAGTACAAGTCGCCAAGGGGGAGAGTTGTGGTATACAACCTCTTAGGCTTGGCATACGTCTTCGGGCAGGCCCACCATGTTCCTCCTCCTACTTTAGTATGTTTGCTTTGTTAATCATCTATGAATATGATGCAATTGTCTAACCCTAACAAGCATATATACATATTTGCATGTATTGTTCATGTGGTGAATGCAGGATTCCAATCCAAGATTACATCATTAAAGAGATATTTATTTAATAAGGTGAAACCCTAACCCTAATTTGTTGCAATTTGTGATCAATAGATGAATTCTAGGGCAAATTGGGATAGGGGACATTACATATTATATCAATTGTATCAGTTTAGCCACAGCCATAACAGCTAGTTTGCATTGACCACATGGCAAGGAAAGGGTGTCTAGGAGTTCATAGAGATTGTAGTGGCCTAGTGGCCCAATTGTGCAGCAAATGCAGCAGTCATAGCTGCCCTGATAGGTTTCTATCAGGCTGTTCCTCTTCCAATATCAGTTTTGTTGGCCGTTCAGAGTTATAGACTATGTATGATGCCTCTTATCAATTGGGGTTTGGAGTTGTTCGTGCCTATTTATCATAGCAATTAAGTGGTTGATTCTTACAGCAATCATTTGGTTGTTCTCTTCAGTAGTTACCAAGTTTTTGGTTCAGTTTGCAAAAATTGTTCATCCTTCATCCATACTCTAAAATATATCAACTCCTATTCCAAATATTTTACATTTTATATGTTATGTAGTTTGCTTTCCAACTGTTTGATAAAATGTCTTTTTCCAAATTGTTGAACAACTATTTGTTACAATTCTTGGAATTGAAATTAGAAAAGTATTTCATTGCTTTATCATTCATAGTGTAAACATTTATGCAGTTCGCCACCAAATTACCTTTGAATTGTAAGTTTGGATGGCAATGCCATCAAGACATAGTTAATTACTTAATTTTCCGCGCTACATTCATTGTAGAACTATGTGACTTGCCACCAATAAGTTAGTGTCCCAATCATCATACACTCTCACCTTGCCCACATTAGGATCTTAGTGATCACAAATTGTGATAGTTTTGCATTTCATTATAATACTTGCAAAAAATTCAGAAAAATTAAGTTAAGGACATTACAAGGAGTCATCACATTTGAGGGGGCTACCTACTTTCTCTATTCTTTCTCTCCTTGGGGGGGTTCTTCATTATCTTTCTTTGGGGGTTTATCATTGTATGTAGGTACCTAACATGGCTTGGCTTGTCAAGACTCATTTGACATTTCTCATTCCTCCTAATTTGCACTTAAGGGGGGTTGATGGTGTAATTAATTAATTGCACTTTATATTGAGTTTATTTAGTAGATTGTTTCATTTACTAAGGTAAAATTTAGGGCTAATAAGCACTTATCAAGTTGAGTTCACTTGACTTAACTGTTCCATCATGTCGAGTCATCCACTGGACCACTTGTTCTCCCAAAGTCTATATATTGTATGTAATTTCCTTTGTTTTGTTATCAACTCGTTTTAATCTCTCCACATCCTCCATATTGGAATATAGCTTAAATTTGCATTTTGCATAATTTGTTGTTTGTATGTAGTTCATGTAACTTTCTTAATTCACCTAAATCTAGGCTTGTGTTTGGATTCTCATTGAGTCCAACATTGATAACTAATCTCTCATAGACATTTTTAATATAATTAAAATTCTTATTGTATACTTATTATTTTTCCAAGACCTGTAGGATGCCAGTCTAATGTATATTGCCTCTACTTTCCATAGGGCAAGAGGATGAAGCATATATGCTATGTACATTTGGTTTGTTGAAGAATATTTTGGTTTAAATCCATTGACATTTCTATGCATTATTGCAGCTAAATTTCAAAACCAACAAACATATGCAATATACAAACAAATCAGACAAAACAAAATTCAAATACCTGTAAAGTAGTTTGAAGAGCCCTGCTTCTAAACACATTGGTATTGGAGGGATATTGACCATGAAGAATCTCCCATCTTTTAGCATTATCTTTACACACACCCCAGTGAAGTACAACATCACCAGGAAGGTCAGTGTCAAAAGACAATAAACTCATCTTTTTTTCTTTATTTTTCTGAATAGAAACTTTCAGAAAATTTTCAACTACTGTTTTTTTTACAAGCTTGTATTCTTTACAAATGCCATCATTTCCTTGATTGCTGCCATTAGAATCATCAATATCACTTCTATTTTCCATAGTTTGTGGTGAGGAGATCTCTGACTTCAAGAACAACCCAGACACCTGATCGAGGATTCCTGCATTTCAAAATATCATTTGAGATGCTATCATTTTTAGGAAAGTTTTCCTGAGAAGAAAGCCTCTAATTGCATTTTCACTAGTTTTTGCTTTTTTGTGGTGCAGATAACAATTTATGGATTAAGCTTACATAATCATGGATATAAACCATACAGCTCAAAGCAATTAACTGCAAAATAAAACAAAGAAACTCTATTGATAAAATGACCAAGTGGCAGTCAATGTAACTGTCAAATAAATTGTACAATGACAAGTGTTGTTCACCATGCTTAAGACACGTCCAATCTGAATGCAAAAGAAAAATATTAGTGACCATAATGTAAATATGAGGCATTGTTGTCCAACATAAGTTGTAACAGCATGATATATAACATCAAGTTCACATATCTATCACCATAAAGTTTCCTAAGGATTTCAAGAATATGGATGGATATTGAAGCATATTGTGCAATTTTTGAGACACTCAAATAAATTTCAAAGATGTATCTATTCTAAAACATAATTTTGCTACCCTGTGCATGACTAATCATTAGAAAATTCTAGTGCAAATCTATTCACTTGCTTCTTCACCAGAAATGTTTCAGGGAACAATAACAGCAGGACTGAGTGATTGGTTTGCTGACAGCACTAAAGGCTTTATATATGTGAAAAAAAAATTCCACATATAAACATTTTTTATTATTAATTTTCTGGAATCACTTTCTTTATATTACAAAGAAATGGCATAGTAATTCCAGACAATCAAAACTCAAACATATATGATGTCAGGCCAGGATTGAAAAGCAGGATAGAACGGTGTAACTTTATTGTTCAACAAATAAAGATTTATATTCTTATTTATAGGCAGTGAAGAACAGTTTAACTGCCACAACAAAACTAAACGAGGAAAACTACCAAAACTGGATATGTTAACCTGTAAAGATTCTGAAGGGGTTATGGTTAAACCAAGCATTTCTCTCAACTTCTCAAACTTGTCTCTTTAAAGCCTTTTGGTAAGAATATCTGCTGACTGATCTGCACTTGGACAATACTTGAGTTGTGCATTGCTATCTTTCACATGATATCAAATTAAATGAAACATTGTGTTGATATGTTTGGTTCAATCATGGAGTAGATTTTATGCCATTTTGGCAGCAAATCAATTGTCAACTAAGAAAGTTGTTTAACTGTAAATCTTCAAGAATCCTTCAAAGCCATAATATTTTCCTAGTTACCTTGAAGGTAGAAATCCCAAGGGTGTAGTTGGAATGATGACATCAGCATGACATAATCGTGACAACATATAGAGGACGGGGGTTGCTTGGAAGTGATTAGTCAGTAGGTGGGGTGACACCAACAATGGAGGGGCTACGGAAAGTCGATCTGAAGTGAAGTTAGGAAGTGCAATTTAGTAGGTGGGATGACACCAACAATTTAGGAGGTTTCATCTGAAGGAAGGAGAAAATGGCTAATGCATGCCTGTAGGAATTTCAAATGCAAGTGAAGTGAAGTTGGAAGTGAACGAAAAGGTGAGGTGCTAGAGTTCCACAAAGGGAAGGCATGCCTATAGAGATTTCCATTTGAACCGATGCTAGGAACTAAACATGGAAGTGAAATTCAAATGGACATCGAAATCACACAAAACAAAAGTGGAGTCAAATGAAGAAAAGATGCCCTACGGGGATTTGATGTGGAAATAAAGTGCACTTCAGTTGGAGATTGGATTTCTAGTTAAGGGAAATGAAGGTGCAAATAGGGATTGAGATCCTACAAGAGGAAAACAACTGTGGAAAAGGGCAAGTGAACCAAAGCATGAAGTGCAATTGGAAGTTCAATCACATAAGTAGTTCATGAGTAGTTCACAAGAACCCATCTCTCATGACCTTACCTAGATGTGATGAGTGCTAAATGGGCCTTTCGTGGTCATGAGAAATAGGTTCTTGTGAACCACTACTCATGAAATGGGTTGATTAAAGATTGACTAAAATTACATAGTTGAAACCCAATAAACTATCACACAATTATTTCATTGTTTCTCTATTTCTCCCTTTATGTATCTACATGTAGACTAGGTCCCCCAACTATCAACTATATTAGAGTACGCCCAATTCCCAAATGTTTCTCCTGTTGGAAAATGTGCCTCAAGCCTACTAACATGAAACTCCTGAAAGAGCAAAATCGGTGAGACCCTCAAAATGTCTTACCGACTAGCAGCTATGTTCATAAGATTAAAGTCGCTGAGACTTTGGTTATATCTTGCCGACGGGAGTCATCGGCAAGACATGTCTATCGCTGTGAATTTCCTATCTCTTTCCGTCTGGGCAGACCTCTTGCCGATGGGTTGATTCCTGGAGATCATCGAGGAGACTCTTGGCGACGAGTGGCATCGGGGAGAGGCATGAACCTTCAGAGTGACTCATTCCGACAGAGTATGTCTCGCCGACGTTTTTACACACGAATGTCATCGAGGTGACATGAAGGCTCGATAAGAGTCTAAGCAACAGTGGAGGTCTCGCCGACAGGTATAACTTCGGTATGAACTCTTGCCGAGGGATGTTTCTCTCGCCGACACATTTGCATTCGGTATGATCTCCTGCCAATGGTTGTGGTCTCGCCGACGGGTATGCAACTTCGATATGAACCCTTGGCGATAGCGTTACTCTCGCCGACAGTCTATGTTCGGTATGAGCTCTCGCTGATAGTGATGGTCTTGCCGATAGAGCTACATGTGATGGATTTGTGTTCGGTATGATGTCTCGCCGATAGCGATGGTCTTGCCGATGGTTCTGCGATGGACATCGGTGAGAAGTCTTGCCGATAGAGTGGGTATGGCCGATGGTTTTGCATTCAATATGATTCTTGCCGATAGAGTGAGTCTAGGCGACAGGTTTGAACTCGATATGACTCTTGCCGATGGTGGTGACTCTTGCTGATGGACAGTTGGTTTTCGTGTGATATCGGGGAGACTTGATATGTTATCGGTCTGACTTCTTTGGGTGTTGCCGATACTTTTGGTCTTGCCGATAGCTATGTGATCGGACTTTTTGGCATCGGGGAGACACAGTCTAGTGTCTCACTGACATGCGATACAGTTGAACATTCTAACCGAACGTCTGTCCTACGTGGTGTGTTCTGAGCCAATGAGAGAAGCGGAATGTGAACCGTTGGCAGTTGAACTGTTGTGACCGTTCCTGTGTGGAAGATCAACAGACTAGTGAGCAAATGGATTACGCTTTGCAATGGTGGATGACGATTTGTTCGATGAGTGATAGTGTTGTTCGATTGAACACGATTTGATCAGAGTGAATTCATGGTATGCTTCTGAGAGCATTGTGACGTTCTGTACAAGGTCGATCAAGGAAATGTTGCTGCTGTTAAATTGACATCAGAAAGTGAAGTTGATCTCTGTATGTAATTTTGCTTACTGTAATACAAAGAGGCTTTTGGTGTGGTGGGTTTTTCTCCCGTAAGGGTTTTCCCACATAAATCTAGTGTCCAATTGTGTATGTCTTAATTTCTCCTTTCTGTTATTCTTTTCATGTGCATCTTATTGGACTGTAATTAAAAAATTTAAAGTCATATCTGCATTCTTCCCTGAGGTTTTGACGTTAGGAGAGTTTGTTCCGCACCTAAGCTTTCCTTACATCTCCAAGTTTCTAGGATGGAGAGACATAGGTATGTGGGGATGCATTTTCAGAGACAGCAAAAATTTCCCTGAATTTTAGTGCTGGTGCAGGATGGCTATTAAAATAACTTAAATAAACTAAAAGCAACTGAAGTTCTATAAAGGAAATACAATGTACTAAATTTTGCAATGAGAATCCTCCTCTTATTTTTTAATTAGGTTTTTGCATTTATTTCCTTTAAAAGTTATCTTTTTTTATTTTTATGCACCAAATGGAGCAAGCTGTCCAGTCCTAGAAAAAGAGGACATTACCTCTAAGCCCCCAAGTCCCCAGGACATCAGAATATAAAACCCCTCAGCATGCATCCCCGTAGAACATTGCAATTTCCTCTACCTATCTACATGTAGCCTAGGTCCCCTCTTATCAACTCCATTAGCACATTCCAAATTTCCACCCTTGGTCTCAATATGAGTACCATATGTTGTACTTGTTACCCATCTAACCCAAAATAAGCTGAAAGAAAAAAATATCACAGTCCAAAATTTGATGCTAGGATACAAGCAATATGCCAACAGAATCTTAGGATAATATATTTATTTGAAGAGGGATCTCCTTTAGTTCCAGCATTTGCATTTGTCATTTTACATAAAGTAATCCATTTTGTCATTTTTTCCAACTCCAAGACATCTTATACTTTCCCCTGTTACACAAAATATTCCAGGTGATATGATAACAGTAGTTTTCCTAGCTCAAATGTTGCTACAGATGTCTGACATCGTCTCTCACCCTAATATCCGCAATCATCTTTGTTAGCACCATGTTTCATTGAGGGCTCCCCCTCATAGGGCTGCTTTTGTACTCATACTTCAATTTCGTGTTCCAGAATTTGACTACTTTAGATTACCCATTGATATGTTTATTCTTCATACGTGCTTTATGTCTAGTT